>JAPCYS010001772.1:0-28081 GCA_028641055.1 Alopecurus myosuroides
CAAATAACTTAACTAGGTTTTTTATTAGTAAATTACTTGCTTAAAATTTAATTCTAAAGTTATTCCTAGTAGAATTCTTGTTCAAATAACCTAACTAGGTTTTTTATTAGTAAATTTCTTGCTTAAAATTTAATTCTAAATTCATTCCTAGTAGAATTCTTGTTCAAATAACTTAACTAGGTTTTTTATTAGTAAATTTCTTGCTTAAAATTTAATTCTAAATTCATTCCTAGTATAATTCTTGTTCAAATAACTTAACTAGGTTTTTATTAGTAAATTTCTTGCTTAAAATTTAATTCTAAATTCATTCGTAGTAGAATTCTTTTTCAAATAACTTAACTAGGTTTTTTATTAGTAAATTTCTTGCTTAAAATTTAATTCTAAATTCATTCGTAGTAGAATTCTTGTTCAAATAACTTAACTATGTTTTTATTAGTAAATTTCTTGCTTAAAATTTAATTCTAAATTTATTCCTAGTAGAATTCTTGTTCAAATAACTTAACTAGGTTTTTATTAGTAAATTTCTTGCTTAAAATTTAATTCTAAATTCATTCCTAGTAGAATTGGTTCAAATAACTTAACTAGTTTTTTATTAGTAATTTTCTGGCTTAAAATTTAATTCTAAATTCATTCCTAGTAGAATTCTTGTTCAAATAACTTAACTAGGTTTTTTATTAGTAAATTTCTTGCTTAATTTAATTCTAATTCATTCGTAGTAGAATTCTTGTTCAAATAACTTAACTAGGTTTTTTATTAGTAAATTTCTTGCTTAAAATTTAATGCCAAATTCATTCGTAGTAGAATTCTTTTTCAAATAACTTAACTAGGTTTTTTATTAGTAAATTTCTTGCTTAAAATTTAATTCTAAAGTTATTCCTAGTAGAATTCTTGTTCAAATAACTTAACTAGGTTTTTTATTAGTAAATTTCTTGCTTAAAATTAATTCTAAATTCATTCCTAGTAGAATTCTTGTTCAAATAACTTAACTAGGTTTTTTATTAGTAAATTTCTTGCTTAAAATTTAATTCTAAATTCATTCCTAGTAGAATTCTTGTTCAAATAACTTAACTAGGTTTTTTATTAGTAAATTTCTTGCTTAAAATTTAATTCTAAATTCATTCTTAGTATAATTCTTGTTCAAATAACTTAACTAGGTTTTTTATTAGTAAATTTCTTGCTTAAAATTTAATTCTAAATTCATTCCTAGTAGAATTCTTGTTCAAATAACTTAACTAGGTTTTTTATTAGTAAATTTCTTGCTTAAAATTTAATTCTAAATTCATTCCTAGTATTCTTGTTCAAATAACTTAACTAGGTTTTTTATTAGTAAATTTCTTGCTTAAAATTTAATTCTAAATTCATTCGTAGTAGAATTCTTTTTCAAATAACTTAACTAGGTTTTTTATTAGTAAATTTCTTGCTTAAAATTTAATTCTAAAGTTATTCCTAGTAGAATTCTTGTTCAAATAACCTAACTAGGTTTTTTATTAGTAAATTTCTTGCTTAAAATTTAATTCTAAATTCATTCCTAGTAGAATTCTTGTTCAAATAACTTAACTAGGTTTTTTATTAGTAAATTTCTTGCTTAAAATTTAATTCTAAATTCATTCCTAGTATAATTCTTGTTCAAATAACTTAACTAGGTTTTTTATTAGTAAATTTCGTGCTTAAAATTTAATTCTAAATTCATTCGTAGTAGAATTCTTGTTCAAATAACTTAACTAGGTTTTTTATTAGTAAATTTCTTGCTTAAAATTTAATTCTAAATTCATTCCTAGTAGAATTCTTGTTCAAATAACTTAACTAGGTTTTTTATTAGTAAATTTCTTGCTTAAAATTTAATTCTAAATTCATTCGTAGTAGAATTCTTTTTCAAATAACTTAACTAGGTTTTTTATTAGTAAATTACTTGCTTAAAATTTAATTCTAAAGTTATTCCTAGTAGAATTCTTGTTCAAATAACCTAACTAGGTTTTTTATTAGTAAATTTCTTGCTTAAAATTTAATTCTAAATTCATTCCTAGTATAATTCTTGTTCAAATAACTTAACTAGGTTTTTTATTAGTAATTTTCTGGCTTAAAATTTAATTCTAAATTCATTCCTAGTAGAATTCTTGTTCAAATAATTTGAACTAGTTTTTTATTAGTAAATTGCTTGCTCAAAATTTTATTCTAAATTCATTCCTAGTAGAATTCTCTTAACTAGTTTTTTATTAGTAAATTTCTTGCTTAAAATTTAATTCTAAATTCATTCCTAGTATAATTCTTGTTCAAATAACTTAACTAGGTTTTTTATTAGTAAATTTCTTGCTTAAAATTTAATTCTAAATTCATTCCTAGTAGAATTCTTGTTAAAATAACTTAACTAGTTTTTTATTAGTAATTTTCTGGCTTAAATTTAATTCTAAATTCATTCCTAGTAGAATTCTTGTTCAAATAATTTGAACTAGGTTTTTTATTAGTAAATTGCTTGCTCAAAATTTTATTCTAAATTCATTCCTAGTAGAATTCTCTTAACTAGTTTTTTATTAGTAAATTTCTTGCTTAAAATTTAATTCTAAATTCATTCCTAGTATAATTCTTGTTCAAATAACTTAACTAGGTTTTTTATTAGTAAATTTCTTGCTTAAAATTTAATTCTAAATTATTCGTAGTAGAATTCTTGTTCAAATAACTTAACTAGGTTTTTTATTAGTAAATTTCTTGCTTAAAATTTAATTCTAAATTCATTCGTAGTAGAATTCTTTTTCAAATAACTTAACTAGGTTTTTTATTAGTAAATTTCTTGCTTAAAATTTAATTCTAAAGTTATTCCTAGTAGAATTCTTGTTCAAATAACCTAACTAGGTTTTTTATTAGTAAATTTCTTGCTTAAAATTTAATTCTAAATTCATTCCTAGTATAATTCTTGTTCAAATAACTTAACTAGGTTTTTTATTAGTAATTTTCTAGCTTAAAATTTAATTCTAAATTCATTCCTAGTAGAATTCTTGTTCAAATAATTTGAACTAGGTTTTTTATTAGTAAATTGCTTGCTCAAAATTTTATTCTAAATTCATTCCTAGTAGAATTCTCTTAACTAGTTTTTTATTAGTAAATTTCTTGCTTAAAATTTAATTCTAAATTCATTCCTAGTATAATTCTTGTTCAAATAACTTAACTAGGTTTTTTATTAGTAAATTTCTTGCTTAAAATTTAATTCTAAATTCATTCCTAGTAGAATTCTTGTTAAAATAACTTAACTAGTTTTTTATTAGTAATTTTCTGGCTTAAAATTTAATTCTAAATTCATTCCTAGTAGAATTCTTGTTCAAATAATTTGAACTAGGTTTTTTATTAGTAAATTGCTTGCTCAAAATTTTATTCTAAATTCATTCCTAGTAGAATTCTCTTAACTAGTTTTTTATTAGTAAATTTCTTGCTTAAAATTTAATTCTAAATTCATTCCTAGTATAATTCTTGTTCAAATAACTTAACTAGGTTTTTTATTAGTAAATTTCTTGCTTAAAATTTAATTCTAAATTTATTCGTAGTAGAATTCTTGTTCAAATAACTTAACTAGGTTTTTTATTAGTAAATTTCTTGCTTAAAATTTAATTCTAAATTCATTCGTAGTAGAATTCTTGTTCAAATAACTTAACTAGGTTTTTTATTAGTAAATTTCTTGCTTAAAATTTAATTCTAAATTCATTCGTAGTAGAATTCTTTTTCAAATAACTTAACTAGGTTTTTTATTAGTAAATTTCTTGCTTAAATTTAATTCTAAAGTTATTCCTAGTAGAATTCTTGTTCAAATAACCTAACTAGGTTTTTTATTAGTAAATTTCTTGCTTAAAATTTAATTCTAAATTCATTCCTAGTAGAATTCTTGTTCAAATAACTTAACTAGGTTTTTTTATTAGTAAATTTCTTGCTTAAAATTTAATTCTAAATTCATTCCTAGTATAATTCTTGTTCAAATAACTTAACTAGGTTTTTTATTAGTAAATTTCTTGCTTAAAATTTAATTCTAAATTCATTCGTAGTAGAATTCTTGTTCAAATAACTTAACTAGGTTTTTTATTAGTAAATTTCTTGCTTAAAATTTAATTCTAAATTCATTCCTAGTAGAATTCTTGTTCAAATAACTTAACTAGGTTTTTTATTAGTAAATTTCTTGCTTAAAATTTAATTCTAAATTCATTCGTAGTAGAATTCTTTTTCAAATAACTTAACTAGGTTTTTTATTAGTAAATTTCTTGCTTAAAATTTAATTCTAAAGTTATTCCTAGTAGAATTCTTGTTCAAATAACCTAACTAGGTTTTTTATTAGTAAATTTCTTGCTTAAAATTTAATTCTAAATTCATTCCTAGTAGAATTCTTGTTCAAATAACTTAACTAGGTTTTTTATTAGTAAATTTCTTGCTTAAAATTTAATTCTAAATTCATTCCTAGTATAATTCTTGTTCAAATAACTTAACTAGGTTTTTTATTAGTAAATTTCCTGCTTAAAATTTAAATCTAAATTCATTCGTAGTAGAATTCTTGTTCAAATAACTTAACTAGGTTTTTTATTAGTAAATTTCTTGCTTAAAATTTAATTCTAAATTCATTCCTAGTATAATTCTTGTTCAAATAACTTAACTAGGTTTTTTATTAGTAAATTTCTTGCTTAAAATTTAATTCTAAATTCATTCGTAGTAGAATTCTTTTTCAAATAACTTAACTAGGTTTTTTATTAGTAAATTACTTGCATAAAATTTAATTCTAAAGTTATTCCTAGTAGAATTCTTGTTCAAATAACCTAACTAGGTTTTTATTAGTAAATTTCTTGCTTAAAATTTAATTCTAAATTCATTCCTAGTAGAATTCTTGTTCAAATAACTTAACTAGGTTTTTTATTAGTAAATTTCTTGCTTAAAATTTAATTCTAAATTCATTCCTAGTATAATTCTTGTTCAAATAACTTAACTAGGTTTTTTATTAGTAAATTTCTTGCTTAAAATTTAGTTCTAAATTCATTCGTAGTAGAATTCTTTTTCAAATAACTTAACTAGGTTTTTTATTAGTAAATTTCTTGCTTAAAATTTAATTCTAAATTCATTCGTAGTAGAATTCTTGTTCAAATAACTTAACTATGTTTTTATTAGTAAATTTCTTGCTTAAAATTTAATTCTAAATTTATTCCTAGTAGAATTCTTGTTCAAATAACTTAACTAGGTTTTTTATTAGTAAATTTCTTGCTTAAAATTTAATTCTAAATTCATTCCTAGTAGAATTCTGGTTCAAATAACTTAACTAGTTTTTTATTAGTAATTTTCTGGCTTAAAATTTAATTCTAAATTCATTCCTAGTAGAATTCTTGTTCAAATAACTTAACTAGGTTTTTTATTAGTAAATTTCTTGCTTAAAATTTAATTCTAAATTCATTCGTAGTAGAATTCTTGTTCAAATAACTTAACTAGGTTTTTTTATTAGTAAATTTCTTGCTTAAAATTTAATGCCAAATTCATTCGTAGTAGAATTCTTTTTCAAATAACTTAACTAGGTTTTTTATTAGTAAATTTCTTGCTTAAAATTTAATTCTAAAGTTATTCCTAGTAGAATTCTTGTTCAAATAACTTAACTAGGTTTTTTATTAGTAAATTCTTGCTTAAAATTTAATTCTAAATTCATTCCTAGTAGAATTCTTGTTCAAATAACTTAACTAGGTTTTTTATTAGTAAATTTCTTGCTTAAAATTTAATTCTAAATTCATTCCTAGTAGAATTCTTGTTCAAATAACTTAACTAGGTTTTTTATTAGTAAATTTCTTGCTTAAAATTTAATTCTAAATTCATTCTTAGTATAATTCTTGTTCAAATAACTTAACTAGGTTTTTTATTAGTAAATTTCTTGCTTAAAATTTAATTCTAAATTCATTCCTAGTAGAATTCTTGTTCAAATAACTTAACTAGGTTTTTTATTAGTAAATTTCTTGCTTAAAATTTAATTCTAAATTCATTCCTAGTAGAATTCTTGTTCAAATAACTTAACTAGGTTTTTTATTAGTAAATTTCTTGCTTAAAATTTAATTCTAAATTCATTCGTAGTAGAATTCTTTTTCAAATAACTTAACTAGGTTTTTTATTACTCCCTCCGTTCCTGTATCCAAGGCGTATAGTTTTCTGATGATAGTTTCATAATATATGGTGACAACGATTGGGTTGGAAAAATAATCCCTTTTTTATTGGCTTTTCGTATGCACAGTACCGAACAAATCCCTGGAATTATGGAAGTTGTGATCGCTAACAATCTCAAAGCTAACTGCCTCACGCATGGACCTCTCTTTTTTTTTTTGCACGTACGTCTTTCTTTGTTTTTTCTTTGTGCTCCGGCTGCGTATGCCTTAAATTTTGGGATCTTTCTGTTTCCTTCTACCAACTACACGTACCTATCTGATCGATCATGTCGTAGATAAATAGGCTACCGATTGATCTTGATCTCCCAGCGCTTCTTTCTTTCTCTCAACTCTTTGCATAGCCTCAATCTCTCACGAGTCCTCTCTATATAGCACACCTGATCCATGGAGAAGGACAAGAAACCAGTGCCTCGTTCGCCTGTCCCAACCCATGATGAACAAAAAGAAGACCACGGTGATCGGTTAGGTACTGAGAACGATCAAGGTCAAGGTCACAAGGAGGCGGATAGCGCCGTCTTGGGGCCGTGTGATGTGTGCGGCTATGGGCCTGAAATCCCATCATTGGGGACGTTACTCTGTAGCGGATGCTACATGATGCGCCCATATAGGCATGCTTTGTACACCAAGTTGCGAAGTCTCGAAGGCTACGTCTCGGATAGCTACCCCAGCAGTGAGGACGACCAAGAAGAAGAAGATCAAGGAAGCGACTCCGAGACATACCTAAAGATCCGCGAGTTTGCAAAACAACAGAACGCCGAGCTTGCAAAACAACAGAACGGCGAGCTTGCAAAACAACAGGATGGAAAGAAGTAGAACTTCCTTCGGTGAGATTATTCCTATGTCATGTACTCTTTCTAGTTAGCTCATGTCTGAGCATGAATAAATTGTTTTCATAGTGGAAACAATACAGGAAATGATCGTTGTGGAAGAACATTGAATGATTAGTTTTTTCTTTGGGGGACATGTAATTACAGAATCATGTACTAGCCCAACAGGTACATGTATTGTTGCATGCAGTTTTCCTCTCTTCGGTGCAAATTCTTACATTTGCGACTGTGTGGACAAGTTAATCACAATCCACGTATTGTTGCCATTAAGTAGCAAATGCATCAAGGTGCAAAGAATACTCCATCACATTAAGAGTTGGAATTGGTAACCATTAAGAGTTGCATAGCACTAATCCGATTACATGAGTAAAAATGAGTAACTCGATTACATAAAAGCTCCATCACATTATCCTACTCTAATCCAATGCATCCGGTAAAAATTCAATGGCGTCACTGACAATGCTTGCAGCGCATTTTAATGCCACCGGGAGAGTGCCGAGCCTCTCTAGCACAGCCTTCCGCATGTGCGGAACTTTGTAACGGTTCCCTCCTAGCTGAGAGAGCACTTCGCGCATACACGCTTGCAGAGTAAGGAAGATTCTGTTGCTGTTCTCAGCTGGGTACTCATCAAATGCTTGTTGCACCTTTATGACGATGTCTTCAATAGAACCTGCACAAATAATGAAAATCAGCGAAAATCAAAAATACTCTTCATCCTAGCTGAGTAGCAGTATTCAAAGTGAACAATGTTGCATAAATACCTGGAGACATCTTGTGGAAAAGAGATTGCAGTGCTGCAAAAAAACCTAAGTCCAGAATATTTAGGTCGGGGGAGTTCGGAGGCTGGCACGTGAGACGAATGTCCCACCCTTCAGCTTGAGCCGCAGCAACAAACTCCGGGTCATCCACGGGTATATGTGTCTTGGCATTGTCCTGTTGAATATATATCGGCATGCCACGCTCAGCCGCAGGCCATCTCTCCTTATAGCGGGAAGCAGAAAGTTTATCATGTAGTCTCGGCTTATCCTTAGTGACTGCAGGGAGCACTTTGGTAACCTACACAATAAAAATACTCCATGTGAATGAAATCCAATTACTCATCATGTGTATGACTATAAATTTAACGGATTACCATAGTTCCGGCATCTCTGTTCTTGCTCTTCCTCTTTGCCGGTTCTTCTATGTAAACGGCCATATTCCTAATTTTCCATCAAATGTCATAACCCCGTTAGCATCATAGCGTGGGCGAGCAACCGCGGCCAGAAACATGACCTACAGAACAAAGTCACAGTGTGATTATTAACAATGCATTTAAATTAATCAAGTGAGTACACAAATTTTCAAAAACCCATTACCTTCTCGATGAAGTTTTTGCTTTGGGTGTACGGTAGGGATCCACTTCATCAATGCCCAAATAATAATTCTGGCTACCGCGGGGCGGTAGAACCATTTCTCATCGATATGAATGACGTTGTACATCTCCCTAAATTGAGGATCTTGCGGGACAGTATGCTCATCAAACATTGACAAGCAAAACTTTACACGTGCTACCTTGTTACCATCCGTCAAGTGGACTTGATGGCGTTTGTGTGGCGCCTCAGCATGCCTTCTTTCAAACGTCGCCACAATGTAGTCTTCGCTATTTGGAGCTCATTTGCTAAATCTTTCAGTGTTGTCCTTTTCCGCAGATCCACTTGTTTAATAGCCTCTGGATCAAAGGCTATTCTTTTGCGGCCACAATTTGTTGCCCGTTTGTCTTCCAGTCCATGGATTCCACCGGCAACTTTGCATTTCTTCCACCATTTGTGCAATGTGCTTACGGGTACGCCCGTTAGCATAGACACTTCCTCCGCCACTCCTCGACTCAGTACACCTGGAGTGGTCCTCTCTAAAAGCATGACGTACACAGCTTGCTTTTCATGGAGTTTATACCACCTTCGTTTCCTCGTCAATGTACCGTTTGCACCTGCTGACAGTCATCAATGCAATTTTGAGAATACAATCCATTCAACAGATGCAATTTTTAAAGAGTAAATGACCACATGCATTGAAGTAAACAGCACTATCTAGCCCAAAGAAAACTACTCGAGCACCTAGCAGACTACCAATGAAAGGTGAGTACTACTCCAGCAGTACATGCAATATGAGTTGGCTGACTAGCAACAAGAGAGTAGGAAAAATGAACTCTGCATGCTCATCTCCGTTCTCCCTGCCTTCAGACTACCAATATGAATTTAAAGAACACGATGGAAGATTACCTGTGCCTTCTCCGTTCTCCCTGCCTTCATCATTGACATGTTCTTCAGATTCAACTTCTGCATGCTCATCGAACTGGTGTTCATCTCCCTGGAAATCATCTCCACTGGCGCCTAAAATAATTTGAACCAAAGTTGAATATACAGATCAGAGTGCAAATCACATAATTGCACAAAACTGAAACAAAATTGGAGTGCATAAAAACTGAAACAAAATTGGAGTGCATAAAAACTGAACATCTACTAGTCATGATACAGATCAGAGTACAAAACCTGAACATCTACTCGGAATTGGAGTACATATCAGACACGATCCCTGAACATCTACTACTCAAAATGGGAGTACAGATGACACATGTGGATGACTTAAACAAGCACAAGGTGCCAAAGACGTACATGATCTACCAAAAAAAACAGGATGCAGATCATCTTGTCCTACACATGGAGACATCCAAACCATGAACATTTACTTGACATGATTGAAGAGGATTACCTTGAGTAGGAAGATGAGGAGGCCATCGTGTCACAGGTGCAGGCACAAGTCTGCGCCCACTTAGTCCTAGACGAGCGCCCCGGCGTCCGTGCGGTCCATTCATGTTGTTGCCGCTGCCTTCGCCATGATCACCCATCATGGCGCGGTTGACAATGGAGCGCACCCTGTGTGCAAGCCCATGGCGGCGATCGAGCAGTAGCGTGTCGCCGAGTCCTTCGCGGGCATCAAGGACATGGCCGAATCCGTGGCGTGCTTGGCCAGATGTGACATGGCCGGCCAGGCCGAGCCTGCCACCACGGCGCCGATCAGATGTCTCTGTAGCTTCTTCACCTGTATGGAGAAAAAAATGAATCATCCATATTTACAGAAAACAAATGCGTTCATGCAGTTCATACAGTAACGAACCAATCTGCAAAAAACCTTGGTTAGATGCGTGCCACTCGTAGTGGTAGTTCAACTCGCGTGCATCCTCCTCGCCTCGTCGCCAAGGGCATCCCAGTTGATCCACTCAGAGCGGCGACCAGCCATTGGAGACGGCAACGAAAGAGAGATGACAACTGGATATACAGAGATGGCGATCGGGAGAGATGGTGATCGGGAGAGAGAGGCGAAGAACGCTGGAGAGTAATGAGATGGGGAGGGAGACGTCCAGTATTTATAGCTCCACCCCCGCCAATTGAGAAACGAAATTTTTTGGCCATTGCCGCCATTCTCATTCGCGCCAGTACTGAAACTTTCGATCGAGCCAGAAATTTTTGATCGATTTTGAGGTTATGCTGTTCCCCATGGCGCGCGGGAGCGGGGGAGAAAAAGCGCGCGGGGGCGGGGAAGAAAAAGCGTGCGGCTACCTAGTCGCGGGAAGGCCTGGGAGGATACGATGAGATGAGATCAATCAGGGAGAAGGTTCAGGGATTTGTTACGGTTATTTAGGACTGGATGCCATCGGAAGAGAGAGAGGATGGTTGTTTCCCTATTTTTCCTCACATCGCACGTCTTCCATACAGTTTTTTTCGGCCAAAACTCAGGAATTTTTCTCTCTTGGCCCCCGCGCTAATTTCCGTGCAAAAAAACTATACGCCTTGGATACAGGAACGGAGGGAGTAGTAAATTTCTTGCTTAAAATTTAATTCTAAAGTTATTCCTAGTAGAATTCTTGTTCAAATAACCTAACTAGGTTTTTTATTAGTAAATTTCTTGCTTAAAATTTAATTCTAAATTCATTCCTAGTAGAATTCTTGTTCAAATAACTTAACTAGGTTTTTTATTAGTAAATTTCTTGCTTAAAATTTAATTCTAAATTCATTCCTAGTATAATTCTTGTTCAAATAACTTAACTAGGTTTTTTATTAGTAAATTTCGTGCTTAAAATTTAATTCTAAATTCATTCGTAGTAGAATTCTTGTTCAAATAACTTAACTAGGTTTTTTATTAGTAAATTTCTTGCTTAAAATTTAATTCTAAATTCATTCCTAGTAGAATTCTTGTTCAAATAACTTAACTAGGTTTTTTATTAGTAAATTTCTTGCTTAAAATTTAATTCTAAATTCATTCGTAGTAGAATTCTTTTTCAAATAACTTAACTAGGTTTTTTATTAGTAAATTACTTGCTTAAAATTTAATTCTAAAGTTATTCCTAGTAGAATTCTTGTTCAAATAACCTAACTAGGTTTTTTATTAGTAAATTTCTTGCTTAAAATTTAATTCTAAATTCATTCCTAGTATAATTCTTGTTCAAATAACTTAACTAGGTTTTTTATTAGTAATTTTCTGGCTTAAAATTTAATTCTAAATTCATTCCTAGTAGAATTCTTGTTCAAATAATTTGAACTAGGTTTTTTATTAGTAAATTGCTTGCTCAAAATTTTATTCTAAATTCATTCCTAGTAGAATTCTCTTAACTAGTTTTTTATTAGTAAATTTCTTGCTTAAAATTTAATTCTAAATTCATTCCTAGTATAATTCTTGTTCAAATAACTTAACTAGGTTTTTTATTAGTAAATTTCTTGCTTAAAATTTAATTCTAAATTCATTCCTAGTAGAATTCTTGTTCAAATAACTTAACTAGTTTTTTATTAGTAATTTTCTGGCTTAAAATTTAATTCTAAATTCATTCCTAGTAGAATTCTTGTTCAAATAATTTGAACTAGGTTTTTTATTAGTAAATTGCTTGCTCAAAATTTTATTCTAAATTCATTCCTAGTAGAATTCTCTTAACTAGTTTTTTATTAGTAAATTTCTTGCTTAAAATTTAATTCTAAATTCATTCCTAGTATAATTCTTGTTCAAATAACTTAACTAGGTTTTTTATTAGTAAATTTCTTGCTTAAAATTTAATTCTAAATTTATTCGTAGTAGAATTCTTGTTCAAATAACTTAACTAGGTTTTTTATTAGTAAATTTCTTGCTTAAAATTTAATTCTAAATTCATTCGTAGTAGAATTCTTGTTCAAATAACTTAACTAGGTTTTTTATTAGTAAATTTCTTGCTTAAAATTTAATTCTAAATTCATTCGTAGTAGAATTCTTTTTCAAATAACTTAACTAGGTTTTTTATTAGTAAATTTCTTGCTTAAAATTTAATTCTAAAGTTATTCCTAGTAGAATTCTTGTTCAAATAACCTAACTAGGTTTTTTATTAGTAAATTTCTTGCTTAAAATTTAATTCTAAATTCATTCCTAGTAGAATTCTTGTTCAAATAACTTAACTAGGTTTTTTATTAGTAAATTTCTTGCTTAAAATTTAATTCTAAATTCATTCCTAGTATAATTCTTGTTCAAATAACTTAACTAGGTTTTTTTTAGTAAATTTCTTGCTTAAAATTTAATTCTAAATTCATTCGTAGTAGAATTCTTGTTCAAATAACTTAACTAGGTTTTTTATTAGTAAATTTCTTGCTTAAAATTTAATTCTAAATTCATTCCTAGTAGAATTCTTGTTCAAATAACTTAACTAGGTTTTTATTAGTAAATTTCTTGCTTAAAATTTAATTCTAAATTCATTCGTAGTAGAATTCTTTTTCAAATAACTTAACTAGGTTTTTTATTAGTAAATTTCTTGCTTAAAATTTAATTCTAAAGTTATTCCTAGTAGAATTCTTGTTCAAATAACCTAACTAGGTTTTTTATTAGTAAATTTCTTGCTTAAAATTTAATTCTAAATTCATTCCTAGTAGAATTCTTGTTCAAATAACTTAACTAGGTTTTTTATTAGTAAATTTCTTGCTTAAAATTTAATTCTAAATTCATTCCTAGTATAATTCTTGTTCAAATAACTTAACTAGGTTTTTTATTAG
This sequence comes from Alopecurus myosuroides, assembly GCA_028641055.1. Lineage (NCBI taxonomy): Eukaryota > Viridiplantae > Streptophyta > Magnoliopsida > Poales > Poaceae > Alopecurus > Alopecurus myosuroides. The sequence continues at coordinate 13,030 of JAPCYS010001772.1, forward strand.
TAAATTTCTTGCTTAAAATTTAAATCTAAATTCATTCGTAGTAGAATTCTTGTTCAAATAACTTAACTAGGTTTTTTATTAGTAAATTTCTTGCTTAAAATTTAATTCTAAATTCATTCCTAGTAGAATTCTTGTTCAAATAACTTAACTAGGTTTTTTATTAGTAAATTTCTTGCTTAAAATTTAATTCTAAATTCATTCGTAGTAGAATTCTTTTTCAAATAACTTAACTAGGTTTTTTATTAGTAAATTTCTTGCTTAAAATTTAATTCTAAAGTTATTCCTAGTAGAATTCTTGTTCAAATAACCTAACTAGGTTTTTTATTAGTAAATTTCTTGCTTAAAATTTAATTCTAAATTCATTCCTAGTAGAATTCTTGTTCAAATAACTTAACTAGGTTTTTTATTAGTAAATTTCTTGCTTAAAATTTAATTCTAAATTCATTCCTAGTATAATTCTTGTTCAAATAACTTAACTAGGTTTTTTATTAGTAAATTTCTTGCTTAAAATTTAATTCTAAATTCATTCGTAGTAGAATTCTTGTTCAAATAACTTAACTAGGTTTTTTATTAGTAAATTTCTTGCTTAAAATTTAATTCTAAATTCATTCCTAGTAGAATTCTTGTTCAAATAACTTAACTAGGTTTTTTATTAGTAAATTTCTTGCTTAAAATTTAATTCTAAATTCATTCGTAGTAGAATTCTTTTTCAATAACTTAACTAGGTTTTTTATTAGTAAATTTCTTGCTTAAAATTTAATTCTAAAGTTATTCCTAGTAGAATTCTTGTTCAAATAACCTAACTAGGTTTTTTATTAGTAAATTTCTTGCTTAAAATTTAATTCTAAATTCATTCCTAGTAGAATTCTTGTTCAAATAACTTAACTAGGTTTTTTATTAGTAATTTCTTGCTTAAAATTTAATTCTAAATTCATTCCTAGTATAATTCTTGTTCAAATAACTTAACTAGGTTTTTTATTAGTAAATTTCTTGCTTAAAATTTAAATCTAAATTCATTCGTAGTAGAATTCTTGTTCAAATAACTTAACTAGGTTTTTTATTAGTAAATTTCTTGCTTAAAATTTAATTCTAAATTCATTCCTAGTAGAATTCTTGTTCAAATAACTTAACTAGGTTTTTTATTAGTAAATTTCTTGCTTAAAATTTAATTCTAAATTCATTCGTAGTAGAATTCTTTTTCAAATAACTTAACTAGGTTTTTTATTAGTAAATTACTTGCTTAAAATTTAATTCTAAAGTTATTCCTAGTAGAATTCTTGTTCAAATAACCTAACTAGGTTTTTTATTAGTAAATTTCTTGCTTAAAATTTAATTCTAAATTCATTCCTAGTAGAATTCTTGTTCAAATAACTTAACTAGGTTTTTTATTAGTAAATTTCTTGCTTAAAATTTAATTCTAAATTCATTCCTAGTATAATTCTTGTTCAAATAACTTAACTAGGTTTTTATTAGTAAATTTCTTGCTTAAAAATTTAATTCTAAATTCATTCGTAGTAGAATTCTTGTTCAAATAACTTAACTAGGTTTTTTATTAGTAAATTTCTTGCTTAAAATTTAATTCTAAATTCATTCCTAGTAGAATTCTTGTTCAAATAACTTAACTAGGTTTTTTATTAGTAAATTTCTGCTTAAAATTTAATTCTAAATTCATTCGTAGTAGAATTCTTTTTCAAATAACTTAACTAGGTTTTTTATTAGTAAATTTCTTGCTTAAAATTTAATTCTAAAGTTATTCCTAGTAGAATTCTTGTTCAAATAACCTAACTAGGTTTTTTATTAGTAAATTTCTTGCTTAAAATTTAATTCTAAATTCATTCCTAGTAGAATTCTTGTTCAAATAACTTAACTAGGTTTTTTATTAGTAAATTTCTTGCTTAAAATTTAATTCTAAATTCATTCCTAGTATAATTCTTGTTCAAATAACTTAACTAGGTTTTTTATTAGTAAATTTCTTGCTTAAAATTTAATTCTAATTCATTCGTAGTAGAATTCTTGTTCAAATAACTTAACTAGGTTTTTTTATTAGTAAATTTCTTGCTTAAAATTTAATTCTAAATTCATTCCTAGTAGAATTCTTGTTCAAATAACTTAACTAGGTTTTTTATTAGTAAATTTCTTGCTTAAAATTTAATTCTAAATTCATTCGTAGTAGAATTCTTTTTCAAATAACTTAACTAGGTTTTTTATTAGTAAATTTCTTGCTTAAAATTTAATTCTAAAGTTATTCCTAGTAGAATTCTTGTTCAAATAACCTAACTAGGTTTTTTTATTAGTAAATTTCTTGCTTAAAATTTAATTCTAAATTCATTCCTAGTAGAATTCTTGTTCAAATAACTTAACTAGGTTTTTTATTAGTAAATTTCTTGCTTAAAAATTTAATTCTAAATTCATTCCTAGTATAATTCTTGTTCAAATAACTTAACTAGGTTTTTTATTAGTAAATTTCGTGCTTAAAATTTAATTCTAAATTCATTCGTAGTAGAATTCTTGTTCAAATAACTTAACTAGGTTTTTTATTAGTAAATTTCTTGCTTAAAAATTTAATTCTAAATTCATTCCTAGTAGAATTCTTGTTCAAATAACTTAACTAGGTTTTTTATTAGTAAATTTCTTGCTTAAAATTTAATTCTAAATCATTCGTAGTAGAATTCTTTTTCAAATAACTTAACTAGGTTTTTTATTAGTAAATTACTTGCTTAAAATTTAATTCTAAAGTTATTCCTAGTAGAATTCTTGTTCAAATAACCTAACTAGGTTTTTTATTAGTAAATTTCGTGCTTAAAATTTAATTCTAAATTCATTCCTAGTATAATTCTTGTTCAAATAACTTAACTAGGTTTTTTATTAGTAATTTTCTGGCTTAAAATTTAATTCTAAATTCATTCCTAGTAGAATTCTTGTTCAAATAACCTAACTAGGTTTTTTATTAGTAAATTTCTTGCTCAAAATTTTATTCTAAATTCATTCCTAGTAGAATTCTTGTTCAAATAACTTAACTAGGTTTTTTATTAGTAAATTTCTTGCTTAAAATTTAATTCTAAATTCATTCCTAGTATAATTCTTGTTCAAATAACTTAACTAGGTTTTTTATTAGTAAATTTCTTGCTTAAAATTTAATTCTAAATTCATTCGTAGTAGAATTCTTGTTCAAATAACTTAACTAGGTTTTTTATTAGTAAATTTCTTGCTTAAAATTTAATTCTAAATTCATTCCTAGTAGAATTCTTGTTCAAATAACTTAACTAGGTTTTTTTTATTAGTAAATTTCTTGCTTAAAATTTAATTCTAAATTCATTCGTAGTAGAATTCTTTTTCAAATAACTTAACTAGGTTTTTTATTAGTAAATTTCTTGCTTAAAATTTAATTCTAAAGTTATCCTAGTAGAATTCTTGTTCAAATAACCTAACTAGGTTTTTTATTAGTAAATTTCTTGCTTAAAATTTAATTCTAAATTCATTCCTAGTAGAATTCTTGTTCAAATAACTTAACTAGGTTTTTTATTAGTAAATTTCTTGCTTAAAATTTAATTCTAAATTCATTCCTAGTATAATTCTTGTTCAAATAACTTAACTAGGTTTTTTATTAGTAAATTTCTTGCTTAAAATTTAAATCTAAATTCATTCGTAGTAGAATTCTTGTTCAAATAACTTAACTAGGTTTTTTATTAGTAAATTTCTTGCTTAAAAATTTAATTCTAAATTCATTCCTAGTATAATTCTTGTTCAAATAACTTAACTAGGTTTTTTATTAGTAAATTTCTTGCTTAAAATTTAAAATCTAAATTCATTCGTAGTAGAATTCTTGTTCAAATAACTTAACTAGGTTTTTTTAGTAAATTTCTTGCTTAAAATTTAATCTAAATTCATTCCTAGTAGAATTCTTGTTCAAATAACTTAACTAGGTTTTTATTAGTAAATTTCTTGCTTAAAATTTAATTCTAAATTCATTCCTAGTATAATTCTTGTTCAAATAACTTAACTAGGTTTTTTATTAGTAAATTTCTTGCTTAAAATTTAATTCTAAATTCATTCGTAGTAGAATTCTTTTTCAAATAACTTAACTAGGTTTTTTATTAGTAAATTTCTTGCTTAAAATTTAATTATAAATTCATTCCTAGTATAATTCTTGTTCAAATAACTTAACTAGGTTTTTTATTAGTAAATTTCTTGCTTAAAATTTAATTCTAAATTCATTCGTAGTAGAATTCTTGTTCAAATAACTTAACTAGGTTTTTTATTAGTAAATTTCTTGCTTAAAATTTAATTCTAAATTCATTCCTAGTAGAATTCTTGTTCAAATAACCTAACTAGGTTTTTTATTAGTAAATTTCTTGCTTAAAAAATTTAATTCTAAATTCATTCCTAGTAGAATTCTTGTTCAAATAACTTAACTAGGTTTTTTATTAGTAAATTCTTGCTTAAAATTTAATTCTAAATTCATTCCTAGTAATTCTTGTTCAAATAACTTAACTAGGTTTTTTATTAGTAAATTTCTTGCTTAAAAATTAATTCTAAATTCATTCGTAGTAGAATTCTTGTTCAATAACTTAACTAGGTTTTTTATTAGTAAATTTCTTGCTTAAAATTTAATTCTAAATTCATTCCTAGTAGAATTCTTGTTCAAATAACTTAACTAGGTTTTTTATTAGTAAATTTCTTGCTTAAAATTTAATTCTAATTCATTCGTAGTAGAATTCTTTTCAAATAACTTAACTAGGTTTTTTATTAGTAAATTTCTTGCTTAAAATTTAATTCTAAAGTTATTCCTAGTAGAATTCTTGTTCAAATAACCTAACTAGGTTTTTTATTTAAATTTCTTGCTTAAAATTTATTCTAAATTCATTCCTAGTAGAATTCTTGTTCAAATAACTTAACTAGGTTTTTTATTAGTAAATTTCTTGCTTAAAATTTAATTCTAAATTCATTCCTAGTATAATTCTTGTTCAAATAACTTAACTAGGTTTTTTATTAGTAAATTTCTTGCTTAAAATTTAAATCTAAATTCATTCGTAGTAGAATTCTTGTTCAAATAACTTAACTAGGTTTTTTATTAGTAAATTTCTTGCTTAAAATTTAATTCTAAATTCATTCCTAGTAGAATTCTTGTTCAAATAACTTAACTAGGTTTTTTATTAGTAAATTTCTTGCTTAAAATTTAATTCTAAATTCATTCCTAGTATAATTCTTGTTCAATAACTTAACTAGGTTTTTATTAGTAAATTTCTTGCTTAAAATTTAATTCTAAATTCATTCCTAGTAGAATTCTTGTTCAAATAACTTAACTAGGTTTTTTATTAGTAAATTTCTTGCTTAAAATTTAATTCTAAATTTTCCTAGTAGAATTCTTGTTCAAATAACTTAACTAGGTTTTTTATTAGTAAATTTCTTGCTTAAAATTTAATTCTAAATTCATTCGTAGTAGAATTCTTTCAAATAACTTAACTAGGTTTTTTATTAGTAAATTTCTTGCTTAAAATTTAATTCTAAAGTTATTCCTAGTAGAATTCTTGTTCAAATAACCTAACTAGGTTTTTTATTAGTAAATTTCTTGCTTAAAATTTAATTCTAAATTCATTCCTAGTAGAATTCTTGTTCAAATAACTTAACTAGGTTTTTTATTAGTAAATTTCTTGCTTAAAATTTAATTCTAAATTCATTCCTAGTATAATTCTTGTTCAAATAACTTAACTAGGTTTTTTATTAGTAAATTTCGTGCTTAAAATTTAATTCTAAATTCATTCGTAGTAGAATTCTTGTTCAAATAACTTAACTAGGTTTTTTATTAGTAAATTTCTTGCTTAAAATTTAATTCTAAATTCATTCCTAGTAGAATTCTTGTTCAAATAACTTAACTAGGTTTTTTATTAGTAAATTTCTTGCTTAAAATTTAATTCTAAATTCATTCGTAGTAGAATTCTTTTCAAATAACTTAACTAGGTTTTTTATTAGTAAATTACTTGCTTAAAATTTAATTCTAAAGTTATTCCTAGTAGAATTCTTGTTCAAATAACCTAACTAGGTTTTTTATTAGTAAATTTCTTGCTTAAAATTTAATTCTAAATTCATTCCTAGTATAATTCTTGTTCAAAACTTAACTAGGTTTTTTATTAGTAATTTTCTGGCTTAAAATTTAATTCTAAATACATTCCTAGTAGAATTCTTGTTCAAATAATTTGAACTAGGTTTTTTATTAGTAAATTGCTTGCTCAAAATTTTATTCTAAATTCATTCCTAGTAGAATTCTCTTAACTAGTTTTTTATTAGTAAATTTCTTGCTTAAAATTTAATTCTAAATTCATTCCTAGTATAATTCTTGTTCAAATAACTTAACTAGGTTTTTTATTAGTAAATTTCTTGCTTAAAATTTAATTCTAAATTCATTCCTAGTAGAATTCTTGTTAAAATAACTTAACTAGTTTTTTATTAGTAATTTTCTGGCTTAAAATTTAATTCTAAATTCATTCCTAGTAGAATTCTTGTTCAAATAATTTGAACTAGGTTTTTTATTAGTAAATTGCTCAAAATTTATTCTAAATTCATTCCTAGTAGAATTCTCTTAACTAGTTTTTTTATTAGTAAATTTCTTGCTTAAAATTTAATTCTAAATTCATTCCTAGTAGAATTCTTGTTCAAATAACTTAACTAGGTTTTTTATTAGTAAATTTCTTGCTTAAAATTTAATTCTAAATTCATTCGTAGTAGAATTCTTTTTCAAATAACTTAACTAGGTTTTTATTAGTAAATTACTTGCTTAAAATTTAATTCTAAAGTTATTCCTAGTAGAATTCTTGTTCAAATAACCTAACTAGGTTTTTTATTAGTAAATTTCTTGCTTAAATTTAATTCTAAATTCATTCGTAGTAGAATTCTTGTTCAAATAACTTAACTAGGTTTTTTATTAGTAAATTTCTTGCTTAAAATTTAATTCTAAATTCATTCCTAGTAGAATTCTTGTTCAAATAACTTAACTAGGTTTTTTATTAGTAAATTTCTTGCTTAAAATTTAATTCTAAATTCATTCGTAGTAGAATTCTTGTTCAAATAACTTAACTAGGTTTTTTATTAGTAAATTTCTTGCTTAAAATTTAATTCTAAATTCATTCCTAGTAGAATTCTTGTTCAAATAACTTAACTAGGTTTTTTATTAGTAAATTTCTTGCTTAAAATTTAATTCTAAATTCATTACTAGTAGAATTCTTGTTCAAATAACTTAACTAGGTTTTTTATTAGTAAATTTCTTGCTTAAAATTTAATTCTAAAGTTATTCCTAGTATAATTCTTGTTCAAAACCTAACTAGGTTTTTATTAGTAAATTTCTTGCTTAAAATTTAATTCTAAATTCATTCCTAGTAGAATTCTTGTTCAAATAACTTAACTAGGTTTTTTTTAGTAAATTTCTTGCTTAAAATTTAATTCTAAATTCATTCCTAGTATAATTCTTGTTCAAATAACTTAACTAGGTTTTTTATTAGTAAATTTCTTGCTTAAATTTAAATCTAAATTCATTCGTAGTAGAATTCTTGTTCAAATAACTTAACTAGGTTTTTTATTAGTAAATTTCTTGCTTAAAATTTAATTCTAAATTCATTCCTAGTAGAATTCTTGTTCAAATAACTTAACTAGGTTTTTATTAGTAAATTTCTTGCTTAAAATTTAATTCTAAATTCATTCGTAGTAGAATTCTTTTTCAAATAACTTAACTAGGTTTTTTATTAGTAAATTACTTGCTTAAAATTTAATTCTAAAGTTATTCCTAGTAGAATTCTTGTTCAAATAACCTAACTAGGTTTTTTATTAGTAAATTTCTTGCTTAAAATTTAATTCTAAATTCATTCCTAGTAGAATTCTTGTTCAAATAACTTAACTAGGTTTTTTATTAGTAAATTTCTGCTTAAATTTAATTCTAAATTCATTCCTAGTAAATTCTTGTTCAAATAACTTAACTAGGTTTTTTATTAGTAAATTTCTTGCTTAAAATTTAATTCTAAATTCATCGTAGTAGAATTCTTTTTCAAATAACTTAACTAGGTTTTTTATTAGTAAATTTCTTGCTTAAAATTTAATTCTAAATTCATTCGTAGTAGAATTCTTGTTCAAATAACTTAACTATGTTTTTATTAGTAAATTTCTTGCTTAAAATTTAATTCTAAATTTATTCCTAGTAGAATTCTTGTTCAAATAACTTAACTAGGTTTTTTATTAGTAAATTTCTTGCTTAAAATTTAATTCTAAATTCATTCCTAGTAGAATTCTGGTTCAAATAACTTAACTAGTTTTTTATTAGTAATTTTCTGGCTTAAAATTTAATTCTAAATTCATTCCTAGTAGAATTCTTGTTCAAATAACTTAACTAGGTTTTTTTATTAGTAAATTTCTTGCTTAAAATTTAATTCTAAATTCATTCGTAGTAGAATTCTTGTTCAAATAACTTAACTAGGTTTTATTAGTAAATTTCTTGCTTAAAATTTAATGCCAAATTCATTCGTAGTAGAATTCTTTTTCAAATAACTTAACTAGGTTTTTTATTAGTAAATTTCTTGCTTAAAATTTAATTCTAAAGTTATTCCTAGTAGAATTCTTGTTCAAATAACTTAACTAGGTTTTTTATTAGTAAATTTCTTGCTTAAAATTTAATTCTAAATTCATTCCTAGTAGAATTCTTGTTCAAATAACTTAACTAGTTTTTTATTAGTAAATTTCTTGCTTAAAATTTAATTCTAAATTCATTCCTAGTAGAATTCTTGTTCAAATAACTTAACTAGGTTTTTTATTAGTAAATTTCTTGCTTAAAATTTAATTCTAAATTCATTCCTAGAATTCTTGTTCAAATAACTTAACTAGGTTTTTTATTAGTAAATTTCTTGCTTAAAATTTAATTCTAAATTCATTCCTAGTAGAATTCTTGTTCAATAACTTAACTAGGTTTTTTATTAGTAAATTTCTTGCTTAAAATTTAATTCTAAATTCATTCCTAGTATAATTCTTGTTCAAATACTTAACTAGGTTTTTTATTAGTAAATTTCTTGCTTAAAATTTAATTCTAAATTCATTCCTAGTATAATTCTTGTTCAAATAACTTAACTAGGTTTTTTATTAGTAAATTTCTTGCTTAAAATTTAATTCTAAATTCATTCCTAGTAGAATTCTTGTTCAAATAACTTAACTAGTTTTTTATTAGTAATTTTCTGGCTTAAAATTTAATTCTAAATTCATTCCTAGTAGAATTCTTGTTCAAATAATTTGAACTAGGTTTTTTATTAGTAAATTGCTTGCTCAAAATTTTATTCTAAATTTATTCCTAGTAGAATTCTCTTAACTAGTTTTTTATTAGTAAATTTCTTGCTTAAAATTTAATTCTAAATTCATTCCTAGTATAATTCTTGTTCAAATAACTTAACTAGGTTTTTTATTAGTAAATTTCTTGCTTAAAATTTAATTCTAAATTCATTCCTAGTAGAATTCTTGTTCAAATAACTTAACTAGTTTTTATTTAGTAATTTTCTGGCTTAAAATTTAATTATAAATTCATTCCTAGTAGAATTCTTGTTCAAATAATTTGAACTAGGTTTTATTAGTAAATTGCTTGCTCAAAATTTTATTCTAAATTCATTCCTAGTAGAATTCTCTTAACTAGTTTTTTATTAGTAAATTTCTTGCTTAAAATTTAATTCTAAATTCATTCCTAGTATAATTCTTGTTCAAATAACTTAACTAGGTTTTTTATTAGTAAATTTCTTGCTTAAAAATTTAATTCTAAATTTATTCGTAGTAGAATTCTTGTTCAAATAACTTAACTAGGTTTTTTATTAGTAAATTTCTTGCTTAAAATTTAATTCTAAATTCATTCGTAGTAGAATTCTTGTTCAAATAACTTAACTAGGTTTTTTATTAGTAAATTTCTTGCTTAAAATTTAATTCTAAATTCATTCGTAGTAGAATTCTTTTTCAAATAACTTAACTAGGTTTTTTATTAGTAAATTTCTTGCTTAAAATTTAATTCTAAAGTTATTCCTAGTAGAATTCTTGTTCAAATAACCTAACTAGGTTTTTTATTAGTAAATTTCTTGCTTAAAATTTAATTCTAAATTCATTCCTAGAATTCTTGTTCAAATAACTTAACTAGGTTTTTTATTAGTAAATTTCTTGCTTAAAATTTAATTCTAAATTCATTCCTAGTATAATTCTTGTTCAAATAACTTAACTAGTTTTTTATTAGTAAATTTCTTGCTTAAAATTTAATTCTAATTCATTCGTAGTAGAATTCTTGTTCAAATAACTTAACTAGGTTTTTTATTAGTAAATTTCTTGCTTAAAATTTAATTCTAAATTCATTCCTAGTAGAATTCTTGTTCAAATAACTTAACTAGGTTTTTATTAGTAAATTTCTTGCTTAAAATTTAATTCTAAATTTATTCCTAGAATTCTTGTTCAAATAACTTAACTAGGTTTTTTATTAGTAAATTTCTTGCTTAAAATTTAATTCTAAATTCATTCCTAGTAGAATTCTGGTTCAAATAACTTAACTAGTTTTTTATTAGTAATTTTCTGGCTTAAAATTTAATTCTAAATTCATTCCTAGTAGAATTCTTGTTCAAATAACTTGAACTAGGTTTTTTATTAGTAAATTGTTTGCTCAAAATTTTATTCTAAATTTATTCCTAGTAGAATTCTCTTAACTATTTTTTTATTAGTAAATTTCTTGCTTAAAATTAATTCTAAATTCATTCCTAGTATAATTCTTGTTCAAATAACTTAACTAGGTTTTTTATTAGTAAATTTCTTGCTTAAAATTTAATTCTAAATTCATTCCTAGTAGAATTCTTGTTCAAATAACTTAACTAGTTTTTTATTAGTAATTTTTCTGGCTTAAAATTTAATTCTAAATTCATTCCTAGTAGAATTCTTGTTCAAATAATTTGAACTAGGTTTTTTATTAGTAAATTGCTTGCTCAAAATTTTATTCTAAATTCATTCCTAGTAGAATTCTCTAACTAGTTTTTTATTAGTAAATTTCTTGCTTAAAATTTAATTCTAAATTCATTCCTAGTATAATTCTTGTTCAAATAACTTAACTAGGTTTTTTATTAGTAAATTTCTTGCTTAAAATTTAATTCTAAATTCATTCGTAGTAGAATTCTTGTTCAAATAACTTAACTAGGTTTTTTATTAGTAAATTTCTTGCTTAAAATTTAATTCTAAAATTCATTCCTAGTATAATTCTTGTTCAAATAATTTAACTAGGTTTTTTATTAGTAAATTTCTTGCTTAAAATTTAATTCTAAATTCATTCGTAGTAGAATTCTTTTTCAAATAACTTAACTAGGTTTTTTATTAGTAAATTTCTTGCTTAAAATTTAATTCTAAAGTCATTCCTAGTAGAATTCTTGTTCAAATAACTTAACTAGGTTTTTTATTAGTAAATTTCTTGCTTAAAATTTAATTCTAAATTCATTCCTAGTAGAATTCTTGTTCAAATAACTTAACTAGGTTTTTTATTAGTAAATTTCTTGCTTAAAATTTAATTCTAAATTCATTCCTAGTAGAATTCTTGTTCAAATAACTTAACTAGGTTTTTTATTAGTAAATTTCTTGCTTAAAATTTAATTCTAAATTCATTCCTAGTAAATTCTTGTTCAAATAACTTAACTAGGTTTTTTATTAGTAAATTTCTTGCTTAAAATTTAATTCTAAATTCATTCCTAGTATAATTCTTGTTCAAGTAACTTAACTAGGTTTTTTATAAAAATTTCTTGCTTAAAATTTAATTCTAAATTCAGTCCTAGTAGAATTCTTGTTCAAATAATTTGAACTAGGTTTTTTATTAGTAAATTGCTTGCTCAAAATTTTATTCTAAATTCATTCCTAGAAGAATTCTCTGAACTAGTTTTTTATTAGTAAATTCTTGCTTAAAATTTAATTCTAAATTCATTCCTAGTATAATTCTTGTTCAAATAACTTAACTAGGTTTTTTATTAGTAAATTTCTTGCTTAAAATTTAATTCCAAATTCATTCCTAGTAGAATTCTTGTTCAAATAACTTAACTAGTTTTTTATTAGTAAATTTCTTGCTTAAAATTTAATTCTAAATTCATTCCTAGTAGAATTCTTGTTCAAATAACTTAACTAGGTTTTTTATTAGTAAATTTCTTGCTTAAAATTTAATTCTAAATTCATTCCTAGTATAATTCTTGTTCAAATAACTTAACTAGGTTTTTTATTAGTAAATTTCTTGCTTAAAATTTAATTCTAAATTCATTCCTAGTAGAATTCTTGTTCAAATAACTTACTAGGTTTTTTATTAGTAAATTTCTTGCTTAAAATTTAAGTCTAAATTCATTCCTAGTATAAATTCTTGTTCAAATAATTTAACTAGGTTTTTTATTACTAAATTTCTTGCTTAAAATTTAATTCTAAATTCATTCCTAGTAGAATTCTTGTTCAAATAACTTAACTAGGTTTTTTATTAGTAAATTTCTTGCTTAAAATTTAATTCTAAATTCATTCCTAGTAGAATTCTTGTTCAAATAACTTAACTAGGTTTTTTATTAGTAAATTTCTTGCTTAAAATTTAATTCTAAAGTCATTCCTAGTAGAATTCTTGTTCAAATAACTTAACTATGTTTTTATTAGTAAATTTCTTGCTTAAAATTTAATTCCAAATTTATTCCTAGTAGAATTCTTGTTCAAATAACTTAACTAGGTTTTTTATTAGTAAATTTCTTGCTTAAAATTTAATTCTAAATTCATTCCTAGTAGAATTCTGGTTCAAATAACTTAACTAGGTTTTTTATTAGTAAATTTCTTGCTTAAAATTTAATTGTAATTCATTCCTAGTAGAATTCTTGTTCAAATAACTTAACTAGGTTTTTTATTAGTAAATTTCTTGCTTAAAATTTAATTCTAAATTCATTCGTAGTAGAATTCTTGTTCAAATAACTTAACTAGGTTTTTTATTAGTAAATTTCTTGCTTAAAATTAATTCTAAATTCATTCGTAGTAGAATTCTTGTTCAAATAACTTAACTAGGTTTTTTATTAGTAAATTTCTTGCTTAAAATTTAATGCCAAATTCATTCGTAGTAGAATTCTTTTTCAAATAACTTAACTAGGTTTTTATTAGTAAATTCTTGCTTAAAATTTAATTCTAAAGTTATTCCTAGTAGAATTCTTGTTCAAATAACTTAACTAGGTTTTTTATTAGTAAATTTCTTGCTTAAAATTTAATTCTAAATTCATTCCTAGTAGAATTCTTGTTCAAATAACTTAACTAGGTTTTTTATTAGTAAATTTCTTGCTTAAAATTTAATTCTAAATTCATTCGTAGTAGAATTCTTGTTCAAATAACTTAACTAGGTTTTTTATTAGTAATTTCTTGCTTAAAATTTAATGCCAAATTCATATTCGTAGTAGAATTCTTTTTCAAATAACTTAACTAGGTTTTTATTAGTAAATTTCTTGCTTAAAATTTAATTCTAAAGTTATTCCTAGTAGAATTCTTGTTCAAATAACTTAACTAGGTTTTTTATTAGTAAATTTCTTGCTTAAAATTTAATTCTAAATTCACCAGAGACGGGCTCCGGAGCGTCTGAATCCCACCAAGTCCCATGGTATGACATACCATGTGTGTTATAGTATTCCATGTGTCTTGGATGCCAAAGATACCGTCACTCCCTGTGTTATGGCCTCACCGGCGTCAGATTCGCTCTTCCGGGTTCCAGGACTGCTCACACACTCGAAACTCCCGGATCTGACGTAACGCAGGGAATCTTGCCAATAGGTGGGCCCTACCATTGTCTTGGTGTTCCTTGGGACTAACATGACACAACCAAGCATATCCACTTTGCTACGCCCTTCCGGCTCACGTAGAGGGCCAGGACGCATTCCGTCTTTTTACAACGGGCTAAGGGTTTCACCGGAGAGGGGCGCCGGAGTGTCTGAATCCCACCAAGTCCCATGGTATGCCATAGCATGTGTGTTATAGTATTCCATGTGTCTTGGATGCCAAAGATACCATCACTCCCTGTGTTTATGGCCTCACCGCGTCGATTCCCTCTTCCGGTTCCAGGACTGCTCACACACCCCGAAACTCCCGGATCTGACGGAACGCGGGGAACCTTGCCAATAGGTGGGCCCTACCATTGTCTTGGGTGTTCTTGTGGCCTAACATGACACAACCAAGCAACGAGTTCCACTTGCTACACCCTTCCGGCTCACGTAGAGGGGCCTGAACGGCAGTTCTGTCTTTTTCTACAACGGCGCTAGGGTTTCACACGGAGAGGGGCTCCGGAGCGTCTGAATCCCACCAAGTCCCATGGTATACCATACCATGCGTGTTAGAGGGTTCCATGTGTCTGGGATGCCAAAGATACCATCACTCCCTGGTTATGGCCTCACCGGCGTCGGATTCCCTCTTCCGGTTCCACGACTGCTCACACACCCGGAAACTCCAAATCTGACGGAACGGGGTAACCTTGCCAATAGTGGCACTACCATTGTCTTGGTGTTACTTGGGACTAAAATGAAACAACCAAGAAACTAGTTCCACTATCTACCCCCTTCCCGGCTCACGTAGAGGGGCCAGGACAGCAGTTCCGTCTTTTCTACAGCGGGGCTAGGGTTTCACCGGAGAGGGGCTTCGGAGCATCTGAATCCCACCAAGTCCATGGTATGACATACCATGTGTGTTAGAGTTTTCCATGTGTCTTGGATGCCAAAGATCCTATCACTCCCCTATGTTATGGCCTCACCGGCGTCGGATTCCCTCTTCCGGGTTCCAGGACTGCTCACACACCGAAACTCCCGGATCTGACGAAACGCGGGGAACCTTGCCAATAGGTGGGCCCTAAAATTGTCTTGGGTGTTCATTGGGCATAACATTACACAACGAAGTAACTAGTTCCACTTTGCTACCCCCTTCCGGGTCACGTAGAGGGGCCAGGACGGCAGTTCCGTCTTTCTACAGCGGTGCTAGGTTTCACACCGGAGGGGCTCCGGAGCGTCTGAATCCACAAAGTCCATGGTATACCATAACA
>JAPCYS010003558.1:0-27994 GCA_028641055.1 Alopecurus myosuroides
CAATTGGGATATCTTCAGAATGGCGTGCCCAAAGCACAGCAGAAACGGTAGGCCGGCTAACCACTCATTGGAGCAATGTGCGGACCTACAGAGATGGAAGAACGAGGAAATAAACAAGGCTATGCGAGGTGCAGGTCGGGGAGGAGGACCGGGTCCGGTGGAAACCCGGGCAACGGCCCACCCCCAGCCGGCAACCCGGCAGGCGGAAATCCGGGTAATAACCAGGGGGGAGCTGGAGGTTTCCAGGCCAACCCCAAGCAGTTAGGACAATATCACGTGCATACTACAGGAATTTCCAACAAGGATAAAAAGATACTGAAAAAGGCGGTAAACTCAGTTGCCTCGGTCGTTCCGAGATACCTGAGATGGTCGGAGTAGGACGTAACGTGGAGCAGAAGGGATCACCCGGAAAGGATAGAACACCCGGGAGTCTTAGCATTGGTGGTTGCGCCGCAGGTTAATGGTTATGAGCTGAAAAAGGTCTTAATGGACGGCGGTAGTAGCATCAACATCTTATACTGGGAAACCTTTCTACGTATGGGTCTCAAGGAGTCCCAGCTACAGAAGAGTTCAACAGTTTTTTCACGGGATAGTACCGGGTCACTCAGCGTGCCCCGAGGGAAAAATCACATTGGAGGTAGCTTTTGGAGAATCGAAGGATAATTTCCGGGTTGAGTGGCTCACCTTCGAGGTGGTCAAGTTGCGCAGCCCTTATCACGCGCTATTCGGAAGGCCGGCTTATGCTAAGTTCATGGCCAGGCCGTGTTATGTGTATCTACAGCTAAAAATCCCGGGTCCCAAGCAGACCATCACCATACATGGGAGCCGGGATATAGCGGCTGAGTGCGATGAAGGAGACGCGGCAATGGCTGAACAAGCTTGCAGGAAAGAGGAACTCAAGTATTACCGGTCTCAAGTAGACCCGGATGACAGAACAACGTTAAAAAGGCCGAATACTGAAGATGAGAGAGCGAAGTTCAAGGCAGCGCAGGACACCAAGATGGTGGCCTTTGTCGAGGGTGACTCTTCTAAGCAATTTGCTATAGGATCTAACTTGGACAGCGAGCAGGAGAAGGCACTTGTGGAGTTCATTCGTTCGAATCAGGATGTGTTCGCCTGGACGCCCAGCGACATGCCGGGTATCCCTACAGAGCTGGCAGAGCACAGTTTGCACGTTGATCCCAAGTCCAGGCCTGTGAAGTAGGGCCTGAGAAAAATGAATGAAGAAAGAAGGAAGGCTATAGGAGAAGAAATTGCACGGCTGCTTACAGCCGGCTTTATCATGGAAGTATTTCACACGGACTGGTTAGCAAACCCGGTTCTCGTGATGAAAAAGACCAATGAGTGGAGAATGTGCATTGATTATACAAGTCTCAACAAGCATTGCCCAAAGGATCCGTTTGCACTACCAAGGATAGATCAGATCATAGACGCAGTGGCTGGAAGTGACCTATTATGTTTCCTGGACGCATATTCCGGGTATCATCTGATCAAGCTCAAGAAGGAAGATTGGGAGAAAACATCGTTCATAACCCCTTTCGGGGCCTTTTGTTTGAATTTTGGATTGAAGATGGCGCATGGTGTATTGGTGCTTTGAGACCAAGTGTATGAAATGATGTGGTGATAAGAAGGAAAAAACCCAGATGAAACTTAACCCACAAAGTGTGTCTTTGGAGTCCCAGCCGGGAAATTACTCGGCTTTATCGTTTCTGAGAGAGGAATTGAGGCAAATCCGGATAAAATCAAAGCTATTCAGAGTCTGAAAAAGCCGGAAAATTTGAAGCATGTTCAGAAGCTCACAGGGTGCATAGCAGCGCTTAGCCGGTTTATATCCAGACTCGGAGAGAAGGCGATACCCTTGTATCGGCTCTTGAAGAAATCTGATAAATTCGTGTGGGACCAAGAGGCGGACGAGGCGTTCGAAGCACTAAAAAAGCAACTATCTGAGGCACCAGTCCTAGCAGCTCCGGGTCCTAAAGAGCCTATGTTACTATACGTTGCAGCAGGGCCCCGGGCGGTTAGCGCAGTGGTTGTCATTGAGCGCAAGGAGGATGGGAAAGATCACCCGGTCCACGGGCCGGTTTATTACGTCAGTGAGGTGTTATCAGAAGCAAAGCAGCGCTACCCGCATTGGCAGAAGTTGGTTTTCGGGGTCTTCATGGCACCCCGGAAACTGAAGCCGTACTTTCAGGAACACCCCATAACAGTGGTTAGTTCTATACCAATGTCGGATATTATCAGAAACTCGGATGCAACAGGTAGAATAGCAAAGTGGGCGATCGAGATGGGAGATTATCACATCAACTATGAGCCCAGGTCAGCAATCAAATCTCAAGCTCTAGTTGATTTCATTAACGATTGGACTCACACAGGCATGCCCACCATGGATCCAAACTCCGAGTCTTGGATAATGCACTTTGATGGTTCCAAGCAATACGAGGGATCAGGAGCTGGAGTGGTGCTAACATCACCCAAAGGAGACAAGTTAAGTTACGTGTTGCAGATTCACTTTGACTGTTCCAATAATGTGGCCGGGTATGAGGCCCTATTGCACGGCTTAAAGGTAGCCAAGGAGATGAACATTAAGAGGATACGATGCTTTGGAGATTCGGACCTCGTGGTACAGCAGGTCTCAGGAACTTGGGATAGAAAAGATGCAACTATGGAAGCGTACCGCAGAGAGGTGGACAGGGTTGCCGGATGTTTTTCCGGGTACGAGGTGGAGCACATAGACAGAAGAAAAAACGAGGCAGCAGACGCACTCGCCAGACTCGTCTCGCGGAGAGAGCCGGTTCCACCTAATGTTTTCCTGGATGAACTATGGCGACCATCAGTTAAAACCGAGTCTGAGGAAGAACTGGCAAATCAAGACCCGGATTTGGAGCTCGTGGCCACAATACGTGCTCTTCCCGAGTGGACAGAGCCGTTCCTGGCCTACCTATCACGGGGCGAGTTACCACAGCAGGAGGTATTAGCACGACAAATTCTGAGGCGAGCAAAAGGATATTCTATCATCAATGGGGAGTTATACAAAAGAAGTGCAGCAGGAGTGTTTTTGCGTTGTGTAGCACCAGAAGAAGGTCGACAGATCCCCAAGGAGATCCATGAAGGTGATTGTGGGCATCATGCATCCACGAGATCCCTCGTGGCCAAAGCTTATCGACATGGTTTCTTCTGGCTCACGGCCCTAGCAGATGCAGAGCGCTTGGTGGCAAGGTGTGACGGATGCCAAAGGTACGCTCGCCAAACCCATGTGCCGGCTATGGAATTGCGGACTATCCCGTTAACTTGGCCGTTTGCGGTTTGGGGTATGGATATGGTTGGCCCCTTCCACACGTCACCTTGCAAAAAGACACATCTATTAGTGGCTGTTGGTAAGTTTACCAAGTGGGTTGAGGTCATGCCAGTTACTAATTGTGAAGCAATTACGGCAGTCAAGTTCCTGAAAAGGATTATCTATCGGTTCGGATACCCCCACAGCATAATTACCGACAATGGAACCAACATGTCCCTTGGCGAGATGGAAAAGTTCTGTGGACACAATGGCATCCGTTTGGACATAGCCTCCGTGGCCCACCCACAGGCTAATGGACAAGTGGAGAGAGCAAATCAGGAGTTGCTTCGTGGATTAAAGCCACGGTTGCGAGCCCCGTGTATCAGAGCTGCTGGTGCATGGGTTGAGGAGTTACCTTCAGTGGTTTGGGTTATCAACACCACGCCTAACAGATCTACTCAGATGACACCATTTTTCATGGTTTATGGCGCAGAAGCAGTGTTGCCGAGTGATATTATTCATGACTTGCCTCGAGTGTCGGCTTACGTCGAGGTGGAGAACGAGAAGACCCGGCAAGACGCCGTGGATATGCTAGAAGAACAGAGGGAACAAGCTTTGGAGAGATCAGCCATATATCAGCAAGATCTGCGAAGATATCATAGCCGGCGCGTGAAAACCCGGGTCTTCCAGGAAGGAGACCTGGTCCTGCGCCTGGTGCAATCAAAGGAAAAAAACACAAGTTATCACCGCCATGGGAAGGACCGTTCATCATAAGCCAGAATCTGCACAATGGATCATATTACTTGATAGATGCAAGGGAAGAGTCGGCTACGGTTAATGACACCGCTCATACCACTTCATATATGCAAGAGAAAGAAAGACCATGGAACGTGGCTCAGCTACGTCCCTACTATACCTAATACAGGCTAGATTCACAAAGTGGAATTACACGATGTAACAGGCAGCAGGTTTCAGACGCACTCTTTTCCTATCCAGGGTACCTAAGGGGACTGGAGGGTTTTTAATGAGGCGGCTTGCTGACCTAACTTTTCTCAATATCAATAAAGGGATGGTTGAACAATATATTATTTCCTTTCCATGTGTCTTTATCAACTTTTTATTTCTGTTACGGTTTTTATCCTTCTTCCAGTATATTTACTGTTTTTAGTACATTAGTTTCTTTAGCAGTTTGTATATATTTAGGTCTTGGGGGCTGATTGCTTGAATAGCACAGTTACAAACTCAAAGACCCCCACGATGCCTATGAGTTATAAGGGCCGATTACTCGCAAACGAGTACGGCTGCAAGCTTATAACCGGACAAAGGAGCCAAACTTCTTGACTTTTCTTAGTTAAGCTCCATTTGACTCGCACTAAAGTGGCATGATTTGCTCGCGTACGATCACAATCAGTCATGATGCCCAATGGGACTTGCCTGACCCTGTCTTCGTATAGATCTAGCAACATGATTATCCACGCGAAAGCCGGCTTACAGTACAAGAGAGTCGAAAGGGTCATCTAAACCACAAGTTATGCAGAGTACAAGGTTAATAGACGGAAACTCAAGGTTTATTAAGCATAACTTCAAAACCTATGTGAAACGGCTCTAGGTTTCGGGCGTAGCAGAAATGATTTGATCTCTTTGAAAGACCCAGCACCCTAGACTCGAAGTTCGGGCCTTGGGGACTGGGAAATTTGAAAAAAGAAACAAATTATCTAGCTATTAAGCTCAAAACCCCAAAATCCGAGTCTTGGGGACTTGGGGACTTAGAGAAGAGTCCACCTGTCAAAACCCACGAGACCCGGAAACCGAGTCTCACAAAAGGAACCATAAAGAAAGTCGGAATATCAAGAATAAATAAGCTCAAAAGAAGATAGATATCAAACTCATCCAAAGGCCAGAAGGGCCACGAAAGCTATTAAGGTATCAAAATGTATTACAAACCATGATAGTAGTATCAAAGGTGCACAGGCGCACCATCAAAAAATAACCATTTAACAAGCCCATTGGCCGAATGACGCATTGGATATCACAGCGGATGGAAAGGATTACTCGGCATCTTGGGTTGAGGCATCCATCTTGTCCTTGCCCTTGCCAGCCGGGTCCTGATCCTTGACTTGTTCTCCAGCACTCTTGGTAGCAGCAGCATCCGGGTTAGCAGCGGCACTGGCACGCGAAGGAGGAGGGACAACTGGCGTGGAGCTAGCAGGTGCAGTATCGGCTTCCGCTTTTTTCTTCGCAGCTTCTTCCCTCAGTTGGGCAGATTCAGCCTTCCACCGTGCCATCATATCAAAGGGCTTCGGAAGATCCGTCTTCATTGCCCTATCTTGTGCATCATACGGCGGCACCATCCGGCTGACATCCAAATTGCCGGCAATCAGGCTGGCTGCGTGACGAACCTCTGTCTGAATGGCCTTGTAATGCTTAGGTAAAAACGGGGAGCCATCGTGGTTGAACTCTGGAAACCCGCCAACAAGCTTCGCCGGGTCAAGCTTGGGAAAGTATGCTTTCGCCAAGGCAAGACCCCGGGTCACCCCAACCTGGCAGGATGAACGCTTCCAGTGTTCAATCCACTCGGGGATGGTAGAACACGCAGCGAGCAGCGTGTTCAAACCACCATCCCCAGTGCTTGGACACTTCACAGCTTTCAAGGCCCACTTAGTCCCAGCACAGAGTTGCCGGATGGTGCTCTTTATCTTCTTCAGCAGAACTATTTCATCCACATCCGGAATTTCCTCATCCGACCCTGCAGAAAAGCAGAAACATCCAAAGTTAGGAACTCCGAGTATCCTCCAGAACATCAGAACAAATTTAAAAGATCAGTCAGTCGGGAAATCTTACATATCAGAGAACGATAAGTGTCGGCGATCTGGCCCGACAGCTCGTTCACCCTATTCACTGCAGCATTGCATCTCTTCTTATATTTCTTTGCCTGCTTCCCGGCTTTCTGAGCTTCAGCCTCAGCAGATTCACGAAGCTTTGTTTCCGCCTTGAGAAGTTTGTTGGTTTTGGCCAACTCTTTCTCAGAGTGCGTTACGTAGGCCTATGCGAAAACATAAAGAAATGTCAGTTGGGCAAAACGAAAAGTATCAGTCGGCTATCTATGAAAGTTCCAAGCAAATTATGCATAAGTTCACTCGGAACTTGGGGACTATATGAGTATACAAGCAGTGTTAGTACAGTTTACCTCGTGTTTAGCTATCAGAGCCTCCAGGATACCCTCTTCATCAGCTCTCAGTGTATGTAGAGCCTCGAGCATCTCAGCAAAGTTCATGTCTTCGGGCTTGGTTCCGGAAGACCCGGCTGCATGTCAACCCGGAGTAGGAGTTGGATCCGGCTTTGGAGACGATACCTGGGTGGCCTAGGGGTCAGGGGTGGCGGTACCCATTCTCGTACCCAAGTCTTCCGCGTCCTCATCACCGGTTCCATCAGCATGCTTTGGAGACCTGGCATCCTTCTTGGCCAAGTCTATTGGGGAATCTTGCCCCTTGACTTCTTCTTCAGGGCCGCTAGTCGCGGCATGTACATCATCAACCGGGCCTTCAGTGCCCCGGGTATCTGTCTCCATGTTCTTCGGGTCACTAAGTGTGACTTGGCGCTAAGGAAAAGAGAGATAAATAGTTAGCGATAGTGGATGAAAATTATCAAATGTACGAGGATATCATATAGCAAAAACTCACCCGGTGTTTACAGCATAATCTGGTGGAAGCTCGCTGCTAGAGGCAGATGAGACAGTCACAGGACCCGATAGAGGAACCCGGAACTGTCCGGCTAACGGATGGTTGGGGGAGGGGTGACGTCGAGGTGAGTTAGAAGGGCGAGATGGAGGAGTTCCGGCACGACGAACTAGTGATCTGGAGATGCCCGGATTGAGGGGATCGTCACCCGGGGAACTCCGGGTCACCCTGCGTTTGGCCGAAGGCGGGTCCTTCAAGTGTGATGGGTTGGATAGTTGTTGGTTAAGTTTACACATGTTAGCAAAAGAATAAGGTTCGGAGGACATGAGGGAGTAGGGAACCTTAGATACCACTCCTCTGGTTTTCCTCTTGGCCCCAACCGTTACATCTTGTTCAGTTTCGCTTTTATCGGACTCGGTAGCCTCCGGGTCCTCCTTGTCGTCCTTGTCCTCCAACCCCGAAAGCCGAGAATGTATAGTCGGAAAAGGTGGGATATGTGAAAGCAAAATGGTGCAAGTGAAGTTGATCGAAGACCCGGACAATACCTTCATCATGGTCAACCGGTTCTTCATCTTCTTCCGGGTCTTCGGAGGAAGGGGAGTCTCAATATTCCAAAAGACGTTATCCGCCTGAGATAAAAGCATGAAAATGAGAGTTAGTGGTTGTATCAAGTCAAAGTATGAGGATAAGTGTATAAGTATCGAATTTTTCCGCTGGAGCCGGGTTATCCCGGGTAAATGGTGCTAACCCGGCGATGTTCTTGATCACCTCCAACTTTTCCGTCAAGAAACTCTTGATGGTCTTGTTAGTATCGCCAGCCGGATAATTTTTTGAGGAATATCGGAGCCCGTCCGTGACGGGCCCCGAGTAGTCACACATCAGCTTGGTAAGAACGGAGTTGGGCTGGATCCGGAAGTCCACCCATGTCTTAACCAGATTGAGCCCAAGAAGACCTTGGGCAGAGAGGATGGCTATTTTTGATAGGAGGGGCTGGATTGCTTCCCTATCCGACTCAGGGGGAAAGCGTTGAAGGTGTCGGGGAGATCTAAGAGACCCTCCGAGTAACCCGGCAGTTTCCTTTCGCCGGGTGGGGAGGTGTCTCGGCAATAGAAGAAGGAAAGTTGCCAATGCTTAACATGAGAGTTTAAGTTAAGAGTCGGCATGGGTGAGTTCTTACGGCGATGGATGGAAACCCTGCCGCAAGCCAAGAGCGCCCCGTCACCGCTTTCGCGGCACGGTTTGCACTGGAAAAGTTCTATAAATAGAGCCAAATTTGGCGGGATGCACAAATAAGACTCGCAAAGGACTATGAAATGGGTTATGTTCAACATAGAGTTAGGCCCTATGTCGAACACCCGGAGGCCATAATGGCGGAGGACTTCACGGAAGAAAGAGTGACCCGGGGGGCAAAACCCCCGGATCACGTGCTCGACGAAGCATATTACCTCGTCCGGGTTAGGGGAAGGCCGGGTCTCGTCACCCGGCACCCTCCAGTGGATCTCCTCTTGAGGGGGGAGGACGCCCAACTCGGCCAGCTCCTCCAGCTTGGCCTGGGTCACAGAGGATCGCGCCCGATTGGCGGATATGGATTGGGTCACCCTCGGCTTGACCGACTGCTTCCCTTTGGTCTTGGGAGCCATTGGTTCAGTCTGCAAAAGTACAAGACAAAGGGATATAAAGCATGAGACTCGGAAGTTACGGATATTCCGAGTATTGACAAACAGTATGAGAATTATGAACTATCCGGGTATCGAGTAGCAGTACAGAAACTATGGGACGTCTACGTATCGGCAAGTATTTACGAAAAAAGGTTGACCGCCTATGTATCTAGTGCAAGTAAAACAACCGGAAGAGGAGGATTTTTCGGGTATCTGTGAGCAGCCGCGGAAATCTGGGTCAACTACATCTAGATTGGAAATTTTGCTATCGATTTCGCGGAGAAATTAACGGCTATGAGCAATAGGGGAGTGATATGTGATCATCTATTAAGCCATTGGATGAGCTAGCACGGAGTTATGCAACCTAATCCGGCGCGGAGCAAGAAATGGCCCGCGACGGACCTAGATCTAATCTAGGTCGAATAGAGAAATTGCAAGATTGGATCAAGGGGAATAAGAATCTTACCGGCGTGGATTGGAGAAGAACGCGACGGAGGCAGATGGCGCAGTCGTGATGCCCACGTGCTACTCCCGGCGGGCAGCTTGGGGGCGCGGCGGCGGAGTTTGACGGCGGCGCGGAGCGAATCGTGGAGGAGCGCAGATGGCGGCGGCCTTGCTCCGGCGATGCGCACGATGTCTCCGTGGTGGCGCTCTTTGGGCTCGGTTGAGGAAGTGTTGGTGAGGAGGAAGAAGAAGAAAGAGTGAGCCGCTGGGGTTAGGTCACCCCCCCCCCCCCCCCCGTGTACCTATTTATAGGTACGGGTGAGTAAACCTAGGCCAACGGGCGAGACCAGAAATTTTTGGGATAAGAGATACCCGTCCTGATTTTCTGGGATGCGCGTTAAGTGCTGGACGGGATATCCGGAATGGAAAGGAAGTGAATCCTTTCCGCGATATTCGGATCAATTAATGAGCAAAGTGAGCCAGGTCTTCTGCATCTTCCTTGGAACATTGACCCGGAAAATTAAAGATGGACTTAGAGAAAGCCGGGTTATATGGACCACCAATGGAGTTAGGCCTAGCTGTTTATTAAAGCAACCTAACCCGGCCTCTATGAACTTGTATGTTTGTTTTTTTTGCAGGGAATAGCGTGCGCTTCAAGGAGGATCCCGTGAAGCCCAAGCTATTCTGGGGACTACTGATGGAGGGATGATAACCCGGTAGGCTAACGCCAAGGAGTAACTCGGCCCAAAGGACGCTGCGTAAGACCCGACTTAGGATAAAGGAGCTTCTAGAAGGCCCAGGAACATAGGCCTCGTAACCCGGATTGTAAGGAAGTTTAGGGTTTGTAAGTAGTGTCCGGGTAGGATTCAGAGTACTCCTTGGAGAGTAAGCCAGGGGGTCCGGATGTTATATAAGCCGGTCCCTAGGTTAGGGTTAGACAAGTTGTATCGTGAGCAAGAACACAATCGCCGAATTGCGAGGTATCGGGTATTCATTGTAGCCCGAGAGTTGAGATAATATATTTGGATCGGAGACTCGGCGACTTGATTGCCGGCTACCAGATCGCATATCACCATGGTTTCCTTTGAGCTAAACCCTCTCCCAAACACTCGAGTCGATTTGCCCCAAGACAAGTTACCCCCGGTAACGTCTGCCGTGATTATCCCACGACAGACTTCAAGTTCAGCGCCCCACGAGTCGTCGCATACAACTAAGAAACTTCAAACAAGGCACTCGCGGATGATATGGACGCACTGGACGAAATCAGGGACATCACACTCGCAAGATCTGCAGTTTACCAGCAGTCACTGCGCGACTACCACAGTCGATGCATACGCCACAGATCCTTCGTGGTAGGAGACCTGGTGCTACGGCTCAAGCCAAAGGAGGTACATAAGCTCGAGCCACCATGGGAAGGACCTTACATCGTACATGAAGTCATCCCAGGAGGCGCCTATCGCTTGAAGAACCCGAAGAACAGCGGCATCTACTCCAACCCGTGGAACGTGGCGCACCTCCGCAAGTTTTATCTTTAGGATTTTTAATCTTCTACTCGCAAGAAATAAGGCTGTACCAGCCACTCTGTAGCTAGAGCAAACACATGGCTTCTCAGCCATAGCAATAAAAAAACATGGTTTCTCAACCATAGCTACAAAGACTATCGCACATTTTCTCTTTACATGCTAAAACGACAGGTAAACACCCCCAACACATGGGGGCTACGCCTAGCTAGCATCACAACATTCCTTCGAGCACTCAAACTCGATAAAAATAATACAGGGTATAACAAGGTCCACACCTTATAAACACCTTAAAAATATCGAGTGGAACATACAAGGTCATAGGGTTTGCACCTTCAAACACCTTATAACAAAAAAATACAAAATATTTATCTACAACTGTCGGCAAGCAGCCGCATCCGCAAGCAATTGATCAATCTCCTCAGAGGTGAGTCGAAAAATCTTCTCCGCTGCAGGACGCATGGCCGCATAATGAGGAGAAAGATCCACTGGTGGACCTCTCGAGTCGGGAAGTCGCGCCACAGAAAGGAAGTTGACCTTAGGGTGCCACGGGCGAACGAAGGCAAGTGCCACTTGAGCTCCACTGACAAGTTGTTGGTGCATGCACTCTCGAGCCTACCCCACCCGACGGAACATCCTGAGCAAACCACTCAAGCTATCCGGGACAACACACAAAGGGTAAAAAGCCCGATGGACAGAAGACAGAGCCTCGTGACAAGACTCGACGATTATCTGCGCTTGGCTCGCCCGATACTTCAGGGTAACCAGGATAAAACCTCGGTTGCGGTCAGACCATAACTCATTCGCATGAGGTTTTGAGCTACCCGACTCGTGAACGATGTGATTGTCCACCCAGTGGGTTTGATAGACTCCGTCAGGTTCAACAACTGCAAGGAAAACAAACGCGTCAAAACAAAGTCAAGGACTAGCGACAAGTACTTGGGGGCTCGCAAACTTACAGAGCATGCCCATTCCAACAGCCGCCAGTTCTTCCATCACATATTTGATCACGCTCCGCTGCAAGTTTTTGCTTCGACTTGGCGACATCAACCACATCTCGCAGAGCCTTCAGTTTACGATCACCATCCGCGACACGATCACGGAGTGATTCAAATGTCCTAGCAGCGGCGACCAAGGGATTGACATGCGAATCAGCTCCACTCGAGGACTCAACGCTAGAGTCCACTACCTGAAAAATAACAACAAAGATTCAGAGACAACACAAGACCCCACTCGAGAATATACCACCCAAAAACGGCGGGCGCTCGTGTAGAGGCCCCAAACCGGAAGGTCCAGAACCCCTCATATGCATACATTCACGATCCCAGGAAATTCAGTCGTGAACAACATACGAAGTGGTACACAGATACATTATCCATTACACGAATAACAACAGTCTTACAAGCCAATGGTCACATGACCAAGTCTTTATTAGCTGGCTCGCAGGACAGGCAAAGTCTCACATCTCACAAACACAGCGGAAAACAACACACGTCGATAGCCCATGTCACGCCGTCACCGATAGGCTGACCGGGAGCCGGGCCTAGTTCGCGTAGTCGTCAGAGTAGTACCCTTCCTCGTATTCCTCCTCCAAAGGTGTCTCCTCAAAGTCTGGCCAAGTAAATAGCGAGGGGCGAAACCAATATGAGTACTTTTGAATGTACTCAGCAAGTCATCCTTCATACACCTACACAATGCATCATGCTTATATGGTGGATAGGAAGGCTATAAATAGGGCTCACTACCTATGGTGTACATCTAAGATGACATCATAGTTGCATTCACTTTTATCTGTATCTTCGTTGAAGAAGATACTTCAGAAGAAAAAAATATAATTTTCTTTCTCTTGTAGATATCGCATGTACAGGAGGTTTTATAAAAGAAAGTTTTCTTTGCAAAACTTCTTGGAACAACATGTCCATAGCCTTCATCAGTACCTCTCAGGTACAAGTCCTTTGTTCAAAAACACATTTTGAAAACTTGACACAATACTAGCTATATGGCCTTTCAACTGCCCATATCCGAGGGCTCGGCTATTCTGAATAGTTTTACTCTGCAGAGGTGTACACATTCCACTAGATCCAATCATCTTCCATGAACCACCCATGGATCAACAAAGTGATATGCAAGCATCAGAAGAATGATTCTGAATGTCCACTCTGACACAAGCTAGTATATGCTCATTCCTTCAGGTGGGTGTTCTCCCCGGCATCAGGTCCCACCCTGCCTAGCCAGGAGGCCCAACTGTCGCATCCGGAGGGAAAATCAATCCCACACTATGTATGTCCCGTTTCTCCCTCCTGGCGACACTTCGGTTCGGAGAATCATCCTATATAGCATTTTGGAATGAAACACACACTAACAAGTTCAAGTATCTAGATAGGCCCCGTACCCATGTTGGGGTAGAGTGGCAGTACTTGTTGGTTGTCCAGCGAAGACTAGGTTATGTGCCTTTTGTAAAACATTTGAAAACAACTTCTTAGCTCCCCCGGTGAACAAGGTCCCGCCTTTCCACCGTGAACTTCTCATAGAACAATTTTGTTTGCAAAAGCACATTTTAAAAGTGTCCACTTAGGGACTCAAGCTTATTATCTTAGGCGGTATTTATATACCTTATGGTGGCTAAAGGCTTGGTAACAACAAGTTGACTAATGGCAAAGTGTTAATATAATATATAATAATAATAGTAATATTCACTCAATAGAAATAGTTTTTGGTAACCAAGTTTTTCAAAACTTCAGAAGTAGATGTTGCATGATAGATAATGATAAGTAGGAATAACAGCAAGCTTTAAGTATGGCTTGCCTTGGAGGAAACGAGGGTCTTGCTCGTGGTCACAACATGTGTGGTAGTAATAACCTCCTGCTCCAAGTATCTCTTCGTCGGTTTCTATCGTCGTAAAATAAAAGTAATGACACTCAATCAGTACCTTACTAAGAAAGAAATTACACTCAACTATAACATACAGCAAGCAATGAAAACACAAAATAACACACAAGTTCCTAAAAAAATTCCACACAAGCATGCATCAGAAATAATAATATTCATTATTATTACTACACTACTATGGTTGAGATAAATTATTTCTCAACCAAATGAGATGGAACTAGTGGGTGTTCCACTAAGTTTTCCATGTCATTTAAGAGACATTTAGCCTCTGGTCCAACTTGTGGAGAACAAAAATATTCTAAAATAAAAACACTACAAGATATTCTAGTGAAAACAATACTACTTGTAATAAATATTAAACCTACCATGCATTCCTAAAGAAACAAATGTGACCTTACAGAGATGAAAACAAGTAATAACCAGTACCAAAATGGTACTGGATCCATGTGAAAACACTCATAATAACTTGGACAAAACATAGCTAATCATTTCCATTTACAAAATTAAATAGAAATAAACTAGATATTGCTCCTATGCTCATACTAGTTTCAAACAAATCCTATACATGCATAAACTTTCTAACATGGCACCTCTCTGATAAAACAACATGATAACACTCAACACATCATTTAAACATGCTAGAAAACAGAATAACACTAGCAAGCAATTATTTACAAAACAAAACTACTCATTTTATTTTCAACAGAAAAGTACAGTTTCTTAGATCTGTTGCCAAATTAATTCTAGAGCTCTAAAAATCACACAAAGCTAGGATAACATAGATCTATCCGATACCTAACAGGTCCAATTGGATTCACAACAAAAAAGGGTTTTAAAATAAATCCTAAAAATCACAGAACAGGCTAATGGACTTTTACCAAAGTGGATGTCATTTCTAGATGGTAGCTCACCTTGAGGTGAGGTCAAGTTCTACTGATAGACCTAGTCAAGGGCTACTCCAGGAATTTTAGTTTGCACAATTTAACCATTGCAATCAAAAGTTATCTCAGTTTTTCCTTAACAGACAGTGCTTAGTTCAACATTTTTCATTTGTTCATACAACGTTCAAATCCAGTTCTGCAAGTTGCATCCGTTCTGGAATTTGTTCATACACCTCAGGTAATTTTGGTTCATTTGATTTTTGAGTTTAACATTTTCTTACACGATTAAAGTAAAACAGCCGATTCAGTTCGTTTTAGAAAAGAAAAATAAAAACGGCAGCGGGCTGAGCAGCACACGGGCGCGCGGCCCATCAGCGATCGGCGGCCCGCCTCGCTTCCGCGACGCGCGCGAAGGCACGTACCGGTTTTTGATTCATGCGTGGATGTAGATCTTTAGATCTACGGCGCACGGTCGTCACCTCTCTCTCTCTCTCTTTCCTTTGTTTTCTCCGACGAGGACGCGAGCGGCCGGTGGCGAACTTGGTTGAAAAAGCTCACCTAGAGGGCTCGTAGAATGATGGCGAGTGGTCGATGAGGTTGCAGGTGCTCGTGGCTGTGCAGGGGCGCAAAGAACAGGGCTCGGGTAGCTCCAATCAACGTCGTGCGGACGTTCCGCGGCGGCTCCGACGTGCTCTCCGGCGTCCCTGCAAACGAGGAACCACGGGGAGGGTCAGGATAGCACTACAGAGGTGGGGGCTCGATCTACAACGACAGAGAGAGCTAGGGTGGGCTGAGGCGCGAGTATTCCACCTCGGGTGCCTGCGGTTCGAGCTAGCTAGGGCGGCTCGAGCTCATTGCAGTGGCTACGGCGAGTGAGTGAGTGAGAGTGAGGGTGTGCGCAAAGGCAGGGGCCTTGGGCATGGCTTTATAGGGCTGGCGGCAGTGGTGCACGCCCGAGTGGCCACGGGCGTCACCGGGACGCGCCCGTGCGCGCTCTGGCATGCCCATGTAGTGCCCTAAGGCTCTTGGGGACTAGGGGCAAGACCAGGGCTGGTCAAGGGCCAGGGGTCGAAGGAAATCGAAGAAAACGACGAGTTGGCACTGTGGCACGCGACAGGGGTGAATCTGTCAGGCGTGCCCATCCCTCCCCTCCCGTTTTCCCTCTCTGTTCCTCGCTCTCTCTCCCCCTCTCTGGTCAAACAACTTGGGAGCTAAGGGATGGAAAGGATAGGGTGCTGACGAGGCTTCTAGAAGCACCAAACCGTGCAGCATTTGGTTGAACCAATAAAAATTTATGATCATTTGAAAATCGAGCAATCTCACTGTTTCTGGAAAAAAATTCAGTTACAGTTACAGTTTCAGAATTTTTCTAAGTGTTGGATTGCAGTGTGGATTAGCCAAAAGTTTCAATTGTTTTCATGGACCAAACCTTAACCAAAATTTGTTTTCCAAGTATGGTTATGTTAAGAAACTTTAGCACTTTCACAAACAGCAAAAAGAAACAAATTTGAAATTCAATTGCATCATGAAAACAAGGTGGGAAAATGGCTAGTTTGGGTTCTTGTCTGTTTTCCAAAAATCACTAATTCTGCCTTATTTTCTTAACACAAAAACACCAAGCAATTGATTGTTTTAGTGATTCAAATTTTTAAAACAAGTTAACCAAATTGTATTCTATATAATAGAGATCACATCCATGCCAAGAAAACACAAAATGTGAATCCCTAGAATATAGATAACAAGGGTGAAAAACACCTAATTGGCTGATTTTTCAGAAATGGTTTTTAATAGAAAAACTTAAAGAAAACAAGAGATTAAACTTTTGTAAAATTGTTTTCTTGATTCCAATCAATCTAAATGTTGTTAGTAAGTTGAGCACAACATTGCCACATGAATTTTGATTGAGAATAACAAAGATACCAAAATGAAAACAATCCAGAAATGACCAGAAAACATCAGAAACAAAGTGAATAATTTTTGAATCAAATTTGCTTGCATTGCATAGATAACCATGGTTCAATACATAATGTTGGATTACACAAGGGCATTAAAAAAAATTGTTGGCTCACAAAAATTGTCTCCCTCATGTGTTACAAGTGTCCCAAATCTAGGGTGTGACAGCTCGGGGGCTACTCCCATCGGGAAAATACAAAGTAAAGCGTAAATACAAAAGCGCTGACACTTTCAGAAAACACTTCGATTAAGCAAAATAAAGTACGGGAATACATTCCAGGATTCATTACATCAAGAGCACATGAAAATAAAAAAGCTATCCTATGGAGCTGCAGAAGTAGCCCCACTCGCGGAAGGCTGGCCCTTACGACCACCGCGAGAGAGAACACTAGAAAGCTTCCTCGCAAGCTTTCAACACGTTCGCCAAAAGGATGGATTGCTACCTTTTTGCCCAGTGAGTCGCGTGGAAGCTCCGAGTACACCTTATCCAGGTCACCCGAGACTCCATGTGCCAAAGCAAATTGGATAGCCGTCTTGGCCCCGCACTCAGTCCGCGCGAGCGAAAACTTGTGGAGAAGATCTTCATCGCCCAGAAAAACCTGCAGAAGACCGCCCAGAGTGGGTGGAACCGCCACGTCCACGAACAGGCACTCGTGGAACTGTGTCAACACTCAGGCGGCATCACCAGCCAGGGAGCAGACCCTCTTTGCGTGCTCCTGAAGCTGACTACATGAGTCAGTGAGAGCATCAAGTCGCTGGCGCCCGGCGAGCTCCAACCCAACTCCAAGAGCATCTAAGACACAAGCAAAACAACTATCAAAAGGGAAAAAAAGACGAGCCACAATCGAAGGAAGACACAACGCAACTTACCAGCAAACTTCTGGGCCAGAGGACGGATGACGCTGACAAGATCGTTGTCATGCTTCACGCTCGCCTCCTCCAGCTGCTTCAAAGTTCCCTGATCTTCCGTGAGACTCCCCTCAAGATCGACATAGCGCTTGCGGGCGGACTCCAACTCCTTTCAGGAGGATTCCAGCTCTGTCTCAAGGGTTTTCACTCGAGATACAGCTTCCGCCTTCTCAGCCTTCAGGCGGGTAACCTCATCTGCAATGGAAAAGATGCGGTTAGGGCAACAATTACAACCAGGAAGAAGCGATGAAGACAAAAAAAATGGCGCACTAGACTACCTTGAAGGGAGAGGCCGTCCTGGACGAGCCATTCGTGATCCTCCTTAAGGGAAAGCAGTCCGCCTCAGCCGAAAGCATGCGGCGCCCGAAAGCAGTGAGGGAGTCTAGAAGGGCCTGCAAAATTCCTAGTCAAAAAACCACGGATACAGTCGAGTATAGCCTCGGGGCTACTCCCATCAGGAGCACCGCCGCGCACCCGATGAAAAAGAAGGCCAACGTACGAGCAAAACGAGAATGCTTCGACTTGAGTCCATGGCCAACTGCAACCAATTGACCATACACTCGGGGGCTACTCCCATCGGGAGCACTGCCGTGCACCCGATAAAATAAAAAAAGCGAAGCAAGGAGCAAGAGAATAAAACGGGCTTACCTTGCCCTGGGCAGTAGACAAAGGGTTTGCTGAGCTACCCGAGACTTCCCTGCTCGCTGACGCTCCACCCACGAAGCCGGGCATCCCGTACTCCGGGGTCTCAGTTGCTCCTGCGGGGCTTGGAGATCTTCGGGCAACCTCAGCAGCTGGAGCAGGATCCATGGCAACCTCTTTCCTCTTCACGGAAGGAATCGAAGAAGCAAACCGGCCTGGGCTGATGGTTGCAAGACTGCTATTGAAACAAAATCAGAACAAAAAACCAGAACGAGAAGAAAAGAAGTAAAATTCGCGATTAAGAACGGAACGCGCAAGACTTACTCGTCCTCGTCATCATCATCAAGAACGTCCGGGTTCCAAGCGGTGGAAACCTTCGGTGGACGACTAATAGGTGGAAGCGCACGGAGGGGAGGCACCTGGAGAGGCTCAACCGCCTTGGTGGACTCATCACCCAAGGAGCTATCCTTTGAAGGTACTTCGTCATCCTCGTGCTTGCGGCGCTTGCGGTGATGGAGTTGGTCGCTACCCGACTCTTCCTCCTCGTCCATATAATCACGTTCAGAGCTTGAGTCAGCCTCTGCAACACTAGTCTTGTGAGGGGCTTCAATGTTACTCGCCAGAAGATCTGAGGCATCGTCCGCAGAAATTGGCGGGTAGCATGTCACCACCTTCAAGCTCTATGGAGGCGAAAAAGAGAAAGAAGAAAAGATTCTCAAAAGATGAAGACCCAAACTGAAAGAAACGAAAAGCAAGAAAGAAGAACAAAGAAAACTCACCTCAGCTGGAGGAGGGTTTGAAGCTTCGAATGGTTCGAAAGGACACGCCGAGCAGACCTCTCCTTTCTTCAGCTTGGTGATGGCCGTGATTTTCTTCTCGAACTCGGCGTTCGACAGGATGTCTTCGCAAGCGCGGCTCGGGTCCTTGACGCCCATCTACTCCCACATGGCGGTTGGCCTATCTTGAAGGGGCTCGATCCGTCTACGAAGAAACACACCCGACAGGTGTATCCCATTCAGCGGGGTCCCCAACTCCTTGTTGCGAAAGCTCGCCACCTTCGCGAGTAGGGGAGCAACAATTTTACCTTCTTCAGCAGAGAGCTTGTGCATCCAGGATCTCCACCGCTTCAAAGTGGCGAATGGCTGGAATTCTAGAGCTCCATTCCCGTTGTTCTCGGTGACGTAGAACCACTTCTTCCTCCACCCCTGCGCCGAGTCGACGAAGTACATCTCCATGTAGGCGATGTCTTTACTCGCCTGAATCCCGAAGGCTCTAGTATGCATCGGCTCTCCCATCTTCTCGCCTGGCTGCGCCCTCTCCCGGAAGATCCGCACCTTTAATATGTCTTTCCAAAGCCCCCAATGCGGGCGGATCCCCAGGAAACACTCGCAAAGCACGATAAAACACGATATGTGCTGAATCGCGTTTGGAGGGAGGTCATGCAGCTGTATACCGTAGATATACAGCAGCTCGACCAAGAATGGATGGAGGGGGAGCGACAGGCCGCTGGAGACGTGCTCGGCGAAGAAGACGCGCTCGTTGGCGAGGGGGTTGGGGACTTCTCATTCTCGGACAGGCGCACACGTTTGTCAGCTTCCGGCGGGAGCAGTCCCTCCCGATGCATCTCAGTGATGCTCTTCCTAGTGGTGTTCGCGGCGCGCCAATCGCCCGTCTTCACGGGAGGCGCCGCGGAGGCGTTCTCCACATCTCTCAAGGACGACAGGGCTGCACCACGCTTTTTCGTTCCTACCATTGAAGGTTGCTTGGGGCTTACAGAGAAGGAGGTGTGCGCGAGGAGGAAGAAGATGACTAAGGGCCGGGGGATTTACCCCCCCTAGAGATCATTACTTATACCCGAGCTAGGGTGATGCAGGTGGTAGATCTAAGTGACGTGGCGCCCATCGCGGCTGCCACGCGTGAAGGGGAAACGAAGCGGAAGGGACAGTTACCCCCGTACGATCTTTACGAAAAGATCGTGCGTATTTATGCACGCGGCCAGCGAAAAAACCGGGACATGACCTATCATTTCCGGTCAAAAAGCTGACAAGATGGGCCCGCACGCTCTGCTCAGCCTCGTCACGTCCCATCGGGAGGAGTCAGAACGAAACAGGCGTGCGGTGACATCATCGCATAGCTCATCAGGGCGCGAAATTTCTTTCGCATAAGCTCCCTGACACGAAAATTCTTTCGTATGGGCACATCAAGGCGCGAAATTTCTTTCGCATAAGCTCCCTGACACGAAAATTCTTTCGTATGGGCACATCAGGACGCAAAATTTCTTTCGCATAAGCTCCCCGACGCGAAAATCTTTCGTATGGGCACATCAAGACGTGAAAATCTCTTTCGCATATACACCCTTACACGAATTCTCTTTCGTATGGGTTCACCATAGCACGGTATTTCTTCCGTATGACCTTCAAAAAATGCGAAATCTCTTTCGCACAAGATCGGAGAAGGAATATCTCTTCACCCGAAGGGCGGCAAAAACATGATCAAGGTAAAGTTATGAATATGCGGCTCCCGCAATTCTATCACACGATGTATTTACACATCCCTATCCTGGATCGTTTGGCCGACTAGGCACATCCGGATGCCGTATTATTTCGAGTACGAAGGTAAGACCCAAAGATCTTTCTTGTGGGCCTGGAATCGCACTCAAGCTACGTCCTTCGGTAAATTTCCGTGTCAACAACACGAAGACAAATCCTAGCGGACGTGCCGGGTACCCCTTTAGGTTAAGTTCGACTCGGTATGACCTCCACGTCCCAGTCGCAACGATCACCTCGCCAAGTTCGAGTCGGAGGTCTCGAATTTGAGTAGGCTAGAACCGTGTTTTCCCTAGATGCAATTAATTGCCCTGATCTCTCGGGAGAGCCAAGCTACTGAGCCACATTCTTCTGCAAAAACAGCCAATACAAGGCACATTTAATCACTCGATACTCGAGTATAGAAGCGCATCGCGTACAGAGTATGCACCCTTTAAATTAGACAATTGAATGACCAGTCAAAGAAATCAAAGAGCGGACTATGAGTGCCCACTCGACTGATTCTCAGTCGAATAAACACTCGGGGGCTACTGACGTGGGGATGAATACTGGACCTATCGGGTGAGGCTACCCGGCCCAAGGCCCAAGACTTAAGCCCAAGGGGAGGTGCCACCTTACAATTCTAGAAGGCCCAATTGAAGCCCACCCACAAAGACATGCGGGTCAAGATGGAAACTTGTACCGACCTAAAACTAGGGTTAGTAACCCCTTCGGCCACGGTTTGAGACCTAGCCATCTATATAAGGCTAGGAGAACAACCGAGGGGGGATCCAATCTAAGCTAGACCACAAAAGCCTGGAGCTCGAGATCATACTCTCGAATTGAGCACCCCCCGTTGTAACCGATCTACTGATAATACAGATCGAAGAGCGGGAGTAAGGGTTTTACCTCTACGAGGGCCCACCTGGGTAAATTGTGCCCCCTGTTAGCCGACGATTGTCACCAGCATCCTTACGTTCTCTTAATCGAAACCCTATCGGATCATCCGAGGGACTTGTTTAGATGACTATTTGACAATAATAGATCATCTTGCACTTGATCTCCATCTTGTGCATCATGTTATGATCTCTATCATTCCACCGACGTCGCACCAAGGTCCATGGCACCTCCATCTTGATTGTCCATTACAACATATCACATGAATATGATATATAGCACGATGGCCATAAATAATAAGACAACCATATGGCTCCTGCCGGTATATCAATAATTTACAAAATAGATCATCTCATAATCAAATTTATAACATTGACCATATCACCACATGCCCTGCAAAAACTAGTTAGACATCTCTAATTTATTTTTGCATATTTTACGTGGCTTAGGGATTTCGAGGATAGAACCGTTCATAGCTACGAACATCAACAACAATGTTGATAAATATATTTTTAACAACCCTTCGTAGATTATATCTTAACTATAGTTGGAGAAACGGACACCCCCTCAGCCACAAGTGAGACAGGTCTCGCGTACATATTACACGTAAAGTTTGTCTAGGGCAGCTTCATCCTACTATGCCACTAAGATCATAAAATACTCAAGGAGTCAATCACATGATCATCAACGCCCACATATACCTATGTGTTCTACCCGTACAAATCATCTACGCATAGATCCGGCTCTGATACCACTGAAGGTTTCGCTGCATAGAAAAAAAAAATTTCCTACGCGAGATAAACCTGAAGGGCTAAAATCTAATCTAGGAGATGAAAGGCAACGGGGAGAAAGAGTCTTAGGATAACATACCCTCGAACACACAGCGCGTTACGAGATCAAATATCGTTGGTGATCTAGTCGTACTCCAATCGATCTCAAGATTGCGAAGATGAGCGCTGCAATCCGGCAGCTCTTCTACACTCGGTCACACGTACATCTCGATGACGACCTCCGATCCCTCGATCCAGCGGGGCAGCGGAAGTAGAGGATCCCTCGGAACCAGCAGCACGACGGCGTGGTGTGGTGGATAAAACTTCGTTCAGGGCTTCGCCAAGCGCATGAACATGAGGTGGATCAACGGGAGGAGGGAGGAAGAGATGACACAAGTGTGTTTGTGTGGGAGAGGGAGCTTCCACCCCTACTTATATAGGAGGGGATGGCAGCCACGAATTTTTGGGTGTCTCCACCTCCCTCATCCTGTGAGTGGAGGCTCCACTCAACCCACTCATTCGTCCATTAATTCCCATTCAAAATTCCAAGGGTTTTCTTTAATAAATAAACAAAACATATTTATTTCTGTATTTTAATATTTGTTAATGCCATTAATAAACATTAACATATAACCCCTTGAGTTAGTTGTTAAATCTATTAATAACCATTTTATAAGAATCCCCTTGAACTATTTCAAAATTACCCGAAACAATTTCGGTGATGTCCAAACTTTTCTCCGATATTCCGTATCCTCTCAAATGTGTCATCGAACCTTAAGCGTGTCACCCTACGGTTCGCGAATAACATAGACATGGTCAAGACACCTCTCCGACCAATAATCAACAGCGGGATCTGGAGATCCGTGATGACTCCTATATATTCAACGATGACTCTCGTGATCGTGTGAACCATCAACGTCGTAACTATTCCCTTTGTCTTGCTATATTTTACTTGTCCGAGATCCGATCATTGGTATCAACCATACCTAGTTCGATCTCGTTACCGACAAGTACTCTTTTACTCGTTCCGTGGTATGAAATCCTTGTGACCTAGTCACGTGCTTGCAAGCGGTGTCAATGTGATATCACCGAGAGGGCCCAGAGTATATCTCTCTGTCATTTGGATGGACAAATCCCACTCTTGATCCATGAACCTCAACTAATACTTTCCAAATACCCAACGACACCTTTATAGTCACCCTGTTATGGTATGACGTTTGGTGACATCAAAGCACCCTTCCGGTATTAGTGATTGACATGATCTCATGGTCTAAGGAATAAGTTACTTCGTAGTTGTGATATAACAATGTAACTTAAATACTTGATCGCATTGCTATATTCACTTTGGGTCTATGTTCATCACATCATTCTTCTAATGACATGACCCCGTTATTAACAACATCCAATGTTCATGATCAGGAAACCTTGATCATCTATTAATCAACGAGCTAGTTAAAAGAGAGGCTTTACTAGGAACCATTGTTTGTTTATTAAACACACATGTATCAAAGTTTCCGGTTAATACAATTCTAGCATGATAAATAAGCATTCATAATAAACAAGGAATAAGATAATAACCACTTTATTATTGCCTCTCGGGCATATTCCCTTCACATTCATATAAAGAACTTAAGTCAAGCAACCTTTTCTCACCAGCAAGTATAAAATCTCTATTTAGGTCTTTTAGCGCCCAATAAGCTTTGTGTTCTAATTCTAGGGGCATGTGACAAGCTTTTCCATAAACCATTTTATAAGGATACATGCCCATGGGATTTTTATAAGCAATTCTGTAAGCCCACAGAGCATCATTTAATTTCTTAGCCCAATTTTTTCTTGATTTGTTAACAGTCTTTTGCAAGATAGATTTGATTTCTCAATTTGATAATTCTAATTGCCCACTCGTTTGAGGATGATAGGGCGAGGCAATTGTATGATTAACATCATATTTAGCAAGGGTTTTTCTAAAACCACCATGAATGAAATGAGAACCCCCATCAGTCATAAGATATCTAGGCACACCAAACCTAGGGAAAATAACGTCTTTAAGGTTTTTAACGAGGTTTCACCATCAGCACTTTTAGTAGGTATAGCTTCTACCCATTTAGTAACATAATCAACAGCAACAAGAATATGAGTGTAGCCTTGTGAAGGAGGGAAAGGACCCATAAAGTCAAAACCCCAACAATCAAACGGTTCAATAACAAGAGAACAATTCGTAGGCATTTCATTACGTCTAGAAATATTTCCAACACTTTGACATTGATTACAAGATAAAATAAACTTTCTAGCATCTTTAAAAAGAGTAGGCCAATAAAAACCTGATTGTAGAACCTTATGTGCAGTTCTATCTCCAGCGCGATGTCCTCCATAAGCACTACTATGAAATTTTCTCAATATCTCTCGTTGTTCATTTTTAGGAACACATCTTATCATAATACCATCAACACCTTCTTTATATAGGTGTGGATCATCCCAAAAATAATGCCTCAAATCATAGAAGAATTTTCTTCTTTGCTGAGCTGTAAAGGTAGGAGGCAAATACTTGGAAACAATAAAGTTAGCATAATCAGCATACCATGGACTCTCT
This sequence comes from Alopecurus myosuroides, assembly GCA_028641055.1. Taxonomy (NCBI): domain Eukaryota; kingdom Viridiplantae; phylum Streptophyta; class Magnoliopsida; order Poales; family Poaceae; genus Alopecurus; species Alopecurus myosuroides. The sequence continues at coordinate 24,627 of JAPCYS010003558.1, forward strand.
TGAGAGCTCACTTTTATAGCAGCTAACTTTTCATTAGGAAAACTATCATTAACAGGAATAGGGTCATCAGGGATATTTTCTAATCTAGACAAATTATCAGCAACAGGATTTTCAACACCCTTCCTAACCACAATATGTAAGTCAAACTCTTGTAAAAGAAGCACCCATCTAATAAGCCTAGGCTTAGCATCTTTCTTTTCCATAAGCTACTTAATAGCAGCAGTATGAATGAATAGTAACTCTGGAATCAACAATATACTGCCTAAATTTATCACAAGCAAAAACTACAGCTAGGAATTCTTTTCCAGTGGTCGCATAATTCCTTTGAGCAGCATCAAGAGTTTTACTAGCATAATGAATAGCATTTAACTTCTTATCTATCCGCTATCCAAGAACATCACCTACAACATAATCACTAGAATCACACATAATTTCAAATGGTAAATTCCAATCAGGTGGTTGAACAATAGGGGCATATATTAAAGCATTCTTTAGAATTTCAAAAGCTTATTTACAATCTTCATAAAAAACAAAAGGTACATCCTTCTATAGAAACCATCATGACCAAGAATACTATGAATACCTTTGACATCCCTGGGACAGGGCATTTTCTCAATGGCTTCAACTTTAGCTCTATCTACTTCAATACCTCTTTCATAAATTTTATGTCCGAGAACAATTCCTTCATTAACCATGAAATGGCATTTCTCCTAGTTAAGGACAAGATTAGTCTCCTCACATCTCTGCAAAACTTTATCAAGATTCTGCAAACAATTATCAAAATAAGTACCATAGACGGAGAAATCATCCATGAAGACTTCCACAATTTCTTCACAAAAACCACGAAAGATAGCATACATGCATCTTTGAAAAGTAGCAGGAGCATTACATAAACCAAAAGGAATACGTCTATAAGCATAGGTTACATAAGGACAAGTGAAAGTTTTTTCTCTTGATCAAGGTTTCTAACAGCAATTTGAGAGAACCCAGAATAACCATCAAGAAAACAGAAATGAGTTTTCTTAGACAACCTCTCTAACATTTGATCAATAAAAGGCAAAGGATAATGATCTTTCTTAGTAACTTTGTTAACCTTCCTAAAATCAATGCACATCCTATAACCAACCACTACTCTTTGAGGAATAAGTTCATTATTTTCATTTGGCACAACAGTCATCCCTTCTTTCTTAGGGACACAATGCATAGGACTAACCCATCTACTATCAGCAATAGGATAAATAATGCCAGCATCAAGGAGTTTCAATACCTCATTTCTTACCACATCTTTCATCTGAGGATTTAAAAGTCATTGATGTTCCACAACTGGCTTTGCATCGGGTTCAATATTAATAGCATGCTGACATATAGTAGGAGAAATCCCCTTCAGATCATCAAGAGTATAACCAATAGCACCTCTATGTTTCTTCAATATTCCCAATAATCTCTCCTCTTCTTTATCAGAAAGTTGAGAACTAGTAATAACAAGATATAATTTATTATCATCAATATGAGAATATTTAAGATTGTCAGGCAAGGGTTTTAAATCAAAAACATGATCCTCCTTGGGTGGTAAAGTGGTACCCAAGTCTTCCACCGGTAAATTATGTTTCAGCATCGCTGGCTGATGTAGGAAAATCTCGTCAATTTCATTCCTTTATTCCATGAAGACATCACTTTCGTGGTCTTCCATGTATTGCTGCAAAGGATTGTTAGGAGAAATATCAATAGCAGCCAATTATTCAACTTTATAATTCTCATTAGGTGGTCTAACAACATTATTTTGGAAAGACTTTTGGCTAAACAAGACTTTGGTCTGTGATCGTTTTCCTCGTCTATACTCGTTTGTGTTAAATGAGAACTCATCGGTGGCAGAGATGAAGTCTTCATGGGACATTGATAACTTATTTGCATTGCCATTATCCTCTCAGGCATTTGATGAACTCAACCAATTACATATGCTAATTGACTCCATTATGCTCAACAATGAATTAGAAGACACAAGATGCTTCCCTTGGGGTTCTAATCTCTTCACTTCCTCTCGATTTTACAACTACATGTTCTCTCAACTGCCCAAACAAGACTCTTTTATTGCAATCTGGAGATCAAAATGTCTACCCAAGTTAAGAGTGTTTGCCTGGCTATTGCATATGGACAAATTGAACACTAAAGACCTAATGCTCAGGAAGCATTGGTCATTTGAGGGGGGATCAAGCTGTATCCTTTTTGGTCACAATGTTTGTGAAACCAGAGACCATCTCTTCTTCTCCTGTCAGTTTGCTGCTAACTGTTGGAATTTTGCCCGAATAAAGTGGGACTCATCCCTCCCTTTCTCCCAGAGATTTCTTCGGGCCAAAAAGGATTTCAGAGGAGACCATTTTACTGAGATATTTGTATGTGCTTGCTGGAATCTGGAGGAGCAGAAATGATTTTATCTTCCATGGCATTATTCCAACTTTCACCAGGTGGAAGAGCACATTCCATGAGGATCTCCTCCTGCACCAACATAGGATTCCACCTTTACTTCTGCAAGGGTTTTTAGCTTGGATTTCCAATTATTTTTCCTAATGTTTATTTACTTTCAAATCCATCTCTTCCCCCCCTAATTGTATTGCTTGTACAATCAATCTCACCTCCCCCTCTCCCTCCTTTTTGTAAGCTCCTGGCTTTCATATATATAATTTGAAAATCACACCATAGGGTTTTTGCCCTATGGTAACACTTTCAAAATTTAGCTTCATAAGGTGTTTTAGCAAATTTGGAGAAATTAAATTCATAAGACTCTCCATCAAACTTTGTAAGGATTTTCTCCTTTTTACAATCAATGACAGCACCACAAGTGTTTAAGAAAGGTCTACCAAATATAATAGGAAAAGTATCACTAGCAGAAGTGCCTAGTACTAGAAAATCAGCAGGATACTTAGTTTTACCACATAAGACCTCCACATCTCTAACAATACCAATCGGAGAAATAGTTTCCCTATTAGCAAGTTGAATAATCACATCAATGTATTTAAGTTCACAAGAACCAATTTCATGCATGATTTCTTTATAAAGTTCATAAGGAATAGAACTAGAACTAGCATCAATATCACACAAACCATAATAGCAATGATCACCTATCCTAACAGATAGCACATGAACACTAGGTTTCCTAGTTTTACTAGGATGAGAGATAATATTAGAAGCATCTTCACAAAATATAATGTGTCCCTCTTCTACATTTTCAGAAACAAGGTCCTTTACTATTTCTACTGTAGGTTACAGTCATTTGTTCCTCGGGTTCTACAAGTTTTCTTGCACTTTTATTAACCACACTAGCTAACATAGAATGTTCTTTTACCTTAGCAGGGAAGGGCATTTTCTCAATA
>JAPCYS010000906.1:20000-27847 GCA_028641055.1 Alopecurus myosuroides
AAAAGGCAGGGCTTGGGGAAGAGGGAGAAGGGAACGACGGCGCTAGGGTTAGGGCTAGGGTTAGGTGTAGCCTCGGGAGTGGGTAGGGTAGATATAGGGGGCTGCTGCGCCCTCCCGGCCGTCGAGGGTGGCCGTACGGCGACGTGGCGGCGCGGATGGCCGCCGTACGGGAGGGAGACGACGCCGATTTGATCGCACGGATCTTGGCGCAGCAGCGAACCGGTAAGTTGAGCTGTGGCGGGCTGGGCCGCTGCGCGCGGGCAGGCCTAGCGGCTGGGCTGCTTATCTGCCGCGCGCTGCGCTAGGTTAGGTCGTTTTTATTCTTTTCTGTTTTTTTTTTTTTTGTAGTTTGCTTTTGGATAAAAGTTTTTAAGGTTTTATTTGAGGAAAAATCTAGAAAAATTAGGTTAAGCTTTTTAACTAATTAGCAACCACATTATAGGCTTGGATTTCAAAAATGAAATTTTAAAATTATAGTTGGTGTTTGAAACCAAATATGGGGAAATTTCATATTAAATTTATTTATTGAAAACAAACATTTGAATAGGGTTATCCCTAGGTTAAAAAATAAATGATTTTAGGAATACAAACATGTGGTGAAATTGATGGGTTCAAAACAAGTACTGATTTGACCTTGGTTTGAAATTTTAAAAGATGATTTGAGAATTATTGATTGAATTGTTGGTTGGATTTAAAGCAACAATTTAATAAGTGAGAACAAGGAATAACATGGTTGTTTTTAGTTGTTATTTTTATTCTAAAATTGTAACAGAGCAAGTATGAAACCAATGTTTGAATAAGGTTTGAATTTGAGCTGTGAAAACAGGATAAAACAGATAGAAAACAAATGCAAACAATAAGTAAACATGATGACATGATGCATTGCTTGAAAGTAAACAAGAAATCAAACATTCTAAGGGTTGTTTTCATACTTGGATGTTACAAAACGCCCCCCTTGAAGGAATCGCGCCCCGAGATTCCCTACTGAGAAATGAAAAGGTCCGGATACTTCTTGCGAAGATCCTCTTCGGTCTCCCACGTTGCCTCTTTATCGGATTGATGCGACCATTGGACTTTCAAGAACTTGGTGCTCTTGTTGCGAGTCTTACGCTCGGTCTCATCGAGAATACGAATAGGGTGCTCCTCATAAGACAGATCATCTTGCAGCTCAATGGAATCATGATCAACTGCACGATCTGGATCTTTGAAACACTTCTTGAGTTGTGACACGTGGAAAACATCGTGCACCTTGGATAGTTTTTCTGGAAGTTCAAGACGATAAGCATTCTCTGCACGTCTTGAGAGGATGTTGAAAGGACCAATGTATCTTGGTGCAAGCTTTCCTTTCACACCAAAACGATGAGTGCCTCTGAGGGGAGTTACACGGAGATATGCCTTATCACCAGGTGCATAGACCATATCCCTGTGCTTGCTATCATAATAGCTCTTCTGACGGGACTGAGCAATCCTGAGATTGTCACGAATGATACGAACTTTCTCCTCGGCTTCCTTAACAATGTCAGGGCCTAAGAGTGAACGTTCACCAGCTCCAGACCAATTGATTGGACTCCTGCATCTGCGACCATACAGTGCCTCAAAAGGTGCCATGCCTAGGCTTGCCTGGTAGCTGTTGTTGTAGGAGAATTCAGCATATGGAAGGCAATCCTCCCATTTCATGCCAAATGAGATACCACATGCTCTGAGCATATCCTCGAGAATCTGATTGACTCTTTCGACTTGCCCCTGAGACTGAGGGTGATAAGCTGTGCTGAACAGAAGTTTAGTGCCCAAAGCTTCTTGAAAGCTTTTCCAGAAATGAGAAGTGAAGATGCTTCCACGATCTGAGCTTATTTCCAATGGTACACCATGAAGAGGAACAATCCTTGCTGTGTAGAGCTCTGCTAACTGGCTAGCTGAGATAGTTTCCTTGACAGCAAAGAAGTGAGCAACCTTAGTGAGACGATCAATAACAACGAAGATTGCATCGTTGCCTTTCCTGGACTTTGGAAACCCAGTAACGAAGTCCATTTCAATCATGTCCCACTTCCAGTCAGGAATTTTCAGTGGTTGGAGTAGACCTGCTGTCTTTTGATGGACTTCCTTAACACGTTGACAAACGTCGCATTCAGAAACGTATTGAGCAATTTCACGTTTCATGCCAGACCACCAATACAGAGTCTTAAGATCCTGGTACATCTTTGTACTTCCAGGGTGAATAGAGAGAGGAGTTTCATGAGCCTCCTTGAGAATGATATCCTTGAGACTTTGAATCTGAGGAACTGCAATGCGTCCTTCGAAGAACACAGTTCCCTTGTCATCAATTGAGAAGGACTTGAATTTATCACTGCCCTCCTTGATTTGCTCTACCATCTTCTTGATTTCATTATCACGAAGCTGTTCAGAACGAATCTTTTCTTCGAGAGTTGGGCTGGCTGTCAAGCTAGCAAGGTATCCTTCAGGAACCAGACCAAGGTTCAACTTCTGGAATTCTTCATGAAGTGGAGGTTGGCTTTCCATGATCATGAGATTATTGCAATAGGATTTGCGACTGAGAGCGTCGGCCATAACATTAGCCTTGCCTGGAGTGTAAGAAATGGTGAGATCAAAGTCTTTAATCTTCTCAATCCATCTCCTTTGCCTGAGGTTCAGATCTGGCTGAGTGAAGATGTATTTCAGACTCTTATGATCGGAAAAGATTTCAGTTTTGTTACCCAACAAGTATTGTCTCCATTTCTTGAGGGCAAACACAACTGCTGCAAGTTCAAGATCATGAGTGGGATAATTTTGCTCATGTGGGTTCAACTGACGTGAAGCATAAGCCACAACTTGACGTTCTTGCATAAGAACTGCTCCTAGGCCTTGAAGAGATGCATCACAGAATATCTGGAAAGGTTTGGTGGTATCTGGGCCAACCAGAACTGGGGTGGAAGTGAGTTTATTCTTCAGGAGGTTGAAACTCTCATCACATTGTGGAGTCCAAACGAACTTTTTGTCCTTCTTTGTGAGATCAGTGAGAGGTTTGGCAATCTTGGAAAAGTTTTGGACGAAACGACGGCAATAGCTAGCCAAGCCAAGAAAGCTTCTAACTTGCTTCACCGTCTTAGGGGGTTTCCAATCAACAATTGCCTTAACCTTTTCAGGATCAATGGCAATGCCTTTGGCAGAGATGATATGACCAAGATATGCAACTTCTGGAATCCAGAACTCACATTTGGAATACTTGGCATACAGACGATGCTCGCGAAGTTTCATGAGAGTGAGACGAAGGTGTTCTCCATGCTCTTCCTCGGATTTTGAGTAGACTAGAATATCATCAAGATATACCACAACGAACTTGTCGAGGTATTCATGGAAGACAGAATTCATGAGTCTTGAGAACGTTGCCGGTGCATTGGTGAGACCAAATGACATGACGGTAAATTCATATAGACCGTAACGAGTGGTGAAGGCTGTTTTTGGAATATCTTCCTTTCTGATCTTTATCTGATGGTAACCCATCCTCAAGTCCAACTTTGAGAATATTGAGGCTCAGCAAGTTGATCAAAAAGATCATCGATACGAGGAAGTGGATACTTGTTCTTGATGGTTTTCTCGTTGAGAGGACGATAGTCAACCACGAGTCTTTTTGTTTGATCCTTCTTGGCAACAAACAGAGTTGGGCAACCCCAAGCGGAGGAACTAGGCTGAATGTAACCTTTCTCCATGTACATATCGATTTGTTCCTTCAACAATTTCAGTTCAGGAGGAGCTATCTTGTATGGATGCTTAGAGATTGGAGCAGTACCTGGCTCAAGCTCGATCACGAACTCAACTGCTCTGTCCGGAGGCATCCCTGGCAACTCTTCTGGAAAGACGTCAGGGAATTCACAAACCACCGGAACATTTTCAATTTCAGGAAGGGGTTTGGCATCGAGGTTGAACAGCTGAACAGAACTTGATCCATATGGAGAATAGACTATCTGGCCTGAAGTGTGAGAGAGAGTTATTGACTTTTGAGCACAGTCAATTTTAGCTTTGTGGGTCTTCAACCAATCCATACCCAGAATGACATCAATGTCAGAATTTCCCAGCAACATGAGTGAAGCAAGGAATATGCGTCCTCCAATTAGGATTTCATTGTCCATGCTTATCTTGGAAGTCAACATTTGCGGTCCCGGAGAGTGAACAGTCATCTGATTGCTTAGCGGAACCAGAACTAGGTTGTATGCTTTTGCAAAAATCTTTGACACGAATGAATGCGATGCTCCAGTATCAAACAACACTTTAGCTGGAATAGAGTTTACGGGTAATATACCGAGAACGACGTCAGCGGCTTCCTCAGCTTTGTCGGCCTTGATATGGTTCACCCTCGCGTTCCTCCCGACAGGCCTGTTGTTGGAGTTGAAGGCTTTAGCCGGGGGAGCACGAACCATAGCCTGGTTGGTGTTGGGGCGAGGAGGTGGAGGTAGCTGCCTCTGAGTGCACTTATCAGCGTAGTGCCCAGTCTCCTTGCACTTGTAGCAAATGACGACACGAGGAGGACCTGGCCTTGGCTGCCCCATTGGAATCCTCTGACCCTGCATCTGAGATGGGTTGGGCGGGCGGGGACCAAAACCTGGAGCAGCTTGGGCATTTGGAGCCCGAGTGACAGCACTATTTGGCACCCAGATGCGGCGCTTCTGCGGAGGGGTGGTCATGTTGGAGGAGGAACCACCCTCACGCGAGTGCTTGCGGGACTCTTCGAACGCCTTGCGCCCATTCTCCTCATTGAGCGCGGTGTTCACGAGCTCAACGAAGTCCTTGCACTTGATGTTGGTGAGAGCGTACTTCAGTTCCGGGTTAAAGCCTCGGCGGAACCTTGCCATCTTCTTGGTTTCGGTGGACACTTCGTCACCAGCATACCGAGCGAGGCGATTGAACTCGTTCTGGTAGCCGAGGACGTCCAACTTGCCCTGTCTGAGAGAGCAGAATTCCTCACGCATCCTTTCCATGAGACCATCCGGGATGTGGTGCTTCAGGAAGGCATCCTTGAAACATCCCCAGGTGATAGGATAGCCAGCTCTCATGGTCTGGTAGTTCTCCCACCAAGTAGCTGCCTGACCCTTCAGTAGGTAGGTGGCATACTTGACCTTATCTTCCTCAGCAACATGAGCAATCTCCAGAGCCCTGTTGATCTCCCTGATCCAGTCATCAGTATCCAGAGGCTCACGTGTTGCCACGAAAGCCCTCGGACCCACGCTCAGAAACTCCTTGATACTGACTCGCGGAGCATTCTGGTTGTTTGTGCTGGTTAGCCTGGATCTGGGCCATCTGAGTCACCACTTGGGTCATCTGAGCCAACAGTTCCCCCATTGGTGGTGGTGGAGGCGGGGTGTTCCTGGTTGGAGGCATCCTGAACAGAAATGCATTTTAGCACAACAATACAACAGATAGACTTGGTAACCGAAAGATAGATTATTCCGACGCATGAATAGATAACCAACAGGTACATCATCACATGTTCAAATACATCAGAATATCCAACAGACCAACACATGGTTCGAAAGACAAGGATAACTAAACATAGCTAGGAACGGATACATCGGTACTCCCATGCTCATCACGCAGGACGGCGGTGAGTAGTACGACGAGAGATACGGTGAGGAGGAACCCCACGGAAGTAGGTATCACGACGATCCCTGTAGATAGGAAATGCTCTGAGAGCAACTCTCGGAGTGGTGAAGTAGAAAGCATCCTCTTCCTGTGCTCCATATCGAGGGATCCCCGTGTAACCTGCACCGAGGTGGAGAAGTGGACCTCTGACCGGCTCGTAACCTCCAGCATCTGGCAACGGTAACCCAGCTGTCTGAACGCAACGTGCAAAGCGCTCATCTCCAACAAAGCCTGTGGTGTACGTCGCCAGACGGGTGAGAGCAAGGTGGAGCTGCTCCCGGACTGAGGCTAACTCCTGAGAGAGTGCGGAAACAGCTGCGTCACTGTGCCTCACGAACTGGGCAGTAGTGTGCAGCCTGGAGCTATCAGACTCGTAGGTATCCAGGTCGCGGTGGTGAGTGAAGTGAACTCCCGCTGCCGTGATGTAACCACGGGGGATGTGACGATAACTGGAATCATCAAACCCCCAGTAGTCAGCACGTAGAACGGTGAGACTCACGTACGCTGCCTGCTGCACGGCCATATCCACTGTGGAACCTACTGCCTCGTACTGGTGAACAAAGCTCCTGCCATCATCCGACAGAATGTAGACGATGGTCCGGTAGAAAGTCTGCTCGAACTCGCGCTGGTGCTCGTAGACCTGGTACTCTGGTGCCCAACGGAACCCCAGATAGGTAACCATATCCCTGAGCATCTCCGGATAACCGGCGGTGTCCTCACAGCGAGTCATCCTAACCACCTGCGGGTAGAACCTGAGATCCATCTGCAGATGATCGGGAAAGGTTTTGATTAGGCTCCGGTAGAAGAAAAAGGACGTGGAACTCAACAAGGTTCAATGGACGATAAGGATGTCGAAAGAACATGACATTGAAGCAACACTGGGAAAACTTGACCAAAAGTCCTGAGGTACTAAGGAGAACCCAAAACACGTGAAATCCTAACTTGAAAGTTTAGGTGAGAACAGAAAACACGTTGCACTTCCTTACCAGAAAAGGGTGGGTGGGTGGGGAAAGAAGAAAAAGAACAGAATTCCTACTCTCACGTTTCATTTTTCCTATATAGCTACAAAATAGTTTCTAGACTCAACTGCGACCAGTAAAAGGGATCCTACAGGCAGACAGGCTCTGATACCATTTGTCGCACCCTGACTTCTAAGGGATACTCACCGCACGAACTGGATAGCAGATGCTTGGATATGGGCATAACTGCTCCCACGTCCCAGCTTCCTGGTAGGCCTGCGCTTATGCGCGACAACACAAGCTCTGCTATTCCACCGTCGATGTAAACTATCCACTAGAAATCACAGGCACTACCATTGACGTACTTCATATCAAACACGCACTGTACGTCAACAGTTTTGAACGAATGATGATCACAACATATCTCTAAGACACAAAAGATTGAGATAAAGTTGCAACTGGCCTTCATTAAGGCAGAAATAGCAGATACAATCATCCAGAGGACACATGTCCCAACATAGCATTCATTACATCAGCGGAAGCAAACAAAGGTGTCTGAGTACAGACAAAACTGAAGGCTTAAGAAGCCGGAGGAAAATAAAGCAAACGAAGCCCATCCACGAAGGTTCTGGATCCTGCCCTGGTCCAGCTATCTACTCGTCTGCAGCGTCGTCAAACTCCACGAAGTAGCCGTCCAGAGAAGCATCGTAGCCGTAGTCGTACTCTGCGTAAACCACAGCCCCAACGGGGTCAGTACATCCAAGTACTGGCAAGCAAGACTCACAGTTCATCAAAGAGTTACCCGTCAACACAAGCATTGATGCTTGGGATCAACGGAAGAAAGGGGTGTTATAAAAGCTGCTGCTGGCTGCGCTAACCAACTACAGAAGATAACTACAAGTTCCGGCTAACAGAATAAGATGAGATCGAGGATTGTAACCAACTGAAAGATAACTTCAACCAAACCCATCCTGGATCTCGCCCCTTATCCAAAGAAGCAATCCGAGGATAACTCACGCAGTTGTGATAAGGTGAATCAAGTTATTGTGTGAATAACCTATTACTAGTCAGGTTATTAATCAGTGGGTGAATCATGATTGATCATTAAGTTGAAGTTGTCCTGAGTACTTGTTAGCCAGTACTTTCACCAAGTAATCCATAACCGCGGAAAACACGGCTTCTCGAGAAGATTATCCCGGCAGGGTTGCACCAATTTGGCCGTACACTCATTAATATCCCGCCAGATGGGATGCCTCC
>JAPCYS010002971.1:0-27784 GCA_028641055.1 Alopecurus myosuroides
ATGTGCCTAGTACTTCTTCTTCTTGTGATCATGCAAATGTTATTGAGGAGAATGCTAGGTTGAGGAAGATCTAGCAAGAATCAAGAGAAAGGGCCCTAGTGTTGAGAAGGTTGTGGCTCCTAAGCCACAAGTGGTTGCTCCTAGACCACAAAATGGCAAGCAAGGTCTTTGGCTATGTTGCTAAGAGCAAGAATGAGAAGAATGAGAAGGTATTTGGTGCCATGCCCGAGGCAAGTCTTGGAGGCAAGAAGTATTGCTTGGTGATTGTTTATGAATGCTCAAGATACACATGGGTCTATTTCTTCAAGTTAAAGAGTGAGACTAAACAAGCCGTCATTGACTTCTCCAATCAAGTTCAACGTCAACACAATATTCCCATCATGGCTATTAGGAGTGACAGTGGCTCTGAGCTCAAGAACTACACCCTTAATGAGTTCCTTAGTGAAGAGGGTATTCGTCATCAATATTACTCTAGATATGCCCCTCAACAAAATGGTGTACCCAAAAGGAATAATAGGACTCTCTTGGATATGGCAAGGACCATGTTGGCGCAGTTTAAGTCTCCCCAGTATCTTTGGGCAGAAGCCATCTCCACCGCTTGTCACTCATCTAACCGGCTCTACATTCGCAAGGGATTAATGAAGACTCCATATGAGATACTCACCGGCAACAAACCAAATATCTCCTACTTCCGTGTCTTTGGTTGTAAGTGTTTCTATTTGGTAAAAGGAGTTCGTTTGTCTAGATTCCAAGCTAAAACTATTGAGGGTACATTTTTTTGTTATGGTGCCGAATCCCACCCTTATAGAGTATTTGACATGGCCTCGCAGATTGTAATTTAGTATAGTAGTGTGGTGTTCGAACAAAATGATGGCTCCCAAGTGGCACAATTTCTTCTTTCCGATGTAGATGTTGAAATTCCTTAAGCCATAGGAAGAATGGGCATGAGATTTTTATGCCCCATTGACTTGTGGCAACTCGAGAAGGACTATTCTCTACTAAAGTGGAGCCCTCGTCTACATTAGAAGATCATGCCAATGGAGCAAGAGGTGTACTAACCCAAGAAAAAGTTCAAGACCCTCCTCTTGTTGAACAAATTTCTATGCAAGAACTAAGAACACCTATCATTCAAGCTAGCAAAGGTGATTGTTGATGCACGTGTAACACACGTCCGTTGGGAGACCCCAAGAGGAGGTATGAAGAGCACACTAGCAAGTTTTCCTCAGAAAGAAACCAAGGTTGAATCGACCAGTAGGAGAAAGAAGCAACTTCTGAAGGTTGATGCAGCTAAGATGGCAGGGCGCATTACGAGTTTAGCAGCAACGTGGAACCTACACAACACAATCAAATCACTTTGCCCCAACAAAGCAGTGAGGTTGTCAATCTCACCGGTTTTGTTGAACACAAAGAGGTTAAACGTATAGTGTGGAAAACCTTATGAGAACAATATGAAAATAGTAGCAGTAGTGTGAAAACAATGGAAACAGTGTGTGTATTATCAGTATGAGAAAATAGACCGGGGTCCACAGTTCACTAGTGGTGTCTCTCCATGGAAGATAAATAACATGTGTGGTGAACAAATTACAGCTGGGCAATTGATAGAAATGAAGGCTGCACCGTAGTGCATATGCAAGACATAAATATTACTATGTGATTCATGCGAGCATTACAACAAGATACATAGACCGTCATCCAACTGCATCTATGACTAATAATCCACCTTATGAATATCATCCGAACAAACGTTGGGTATTAAGTTGCAAGAAACATATAATCGTAGTAAGCAAAGTGTGTAATGTAGACAATGTAAACGAAGTAAACATCGCTGTTTTCTCCCAAATGGCAACAACATATCCTCCATCCGTCAGGTTTCTGTCACTCGAGCACAGATGCAAAGGAGGCATGAACCCACTATCAAGCATAAATACTCCCTCTTGGAGTTACTAGCATCTACTTGGCCAGAGCATCTACTAATAACGGAGAGCATGCAAGATCATAAATAACATATGCATGAAGATAACATGATAGATTGATAATCAGAAGACATAGCATTAAACATTCAGCGGATCCCAGCAAACACAACATGTATCATTACATAAAGATGATCTCGATCATGTAGGACAGCTCACGAGATCTAAACATGAGGCATAAAGTGGAGGAGAAAACCATATAGCTACTGCTATGGACCCGTAGTCCAGGGATACACTACTCATGCATCACTTCGGAGGAGGGCATGGTGGTGTAGACCCCTCCGGTGATGAATTTCCCTCTTGGCAGGGTGCCGGGAAGAGCTCCAGAACCCTCTCGATCTTGGAATGACGATGACGTCGGCCTCGGGTGTTTGTAGGAAAAAAGTGGCATATATCTAGGATTCACGTATCAGGGGGATTATATAGGCGAAAGGGCAATGACGGTGGATTCCCGAGGAGCCCACACCACCCCAGGCGCGGCCATGGGTGCGCCGCCCTATGGTGTTGCCCCCTATGGCCCCTCTTCGGGACTCCGTGGAACCTTCGGGAATTCTAAGACTTCCGGGATTCAAATTTTCCAATTCCGATAATATTTCCAGAACAACTTTTCGGAAAATAAAAACAACAGAAAACAGGGAACTGGCTCTGTGGCATCTTGTCAATAGGTTAGTCCCAAAAACCAATAAAAATGACATAAAGTGTATAGAAAACATGTAGGAAATAACATGAAAACAACATGGAACATCAGAAATTAAGGATACTTTTATGACGTATCAATGGCCAAGATCAAGCTTCTTTATCTCAAGTTGAAGCAATCCATAATGATGATCAAGGCCAACAAACCGGTCAATATGGGACCCAAATAATCAAGATTATTAAGTGATCCCTCCTTGTAACAATGAGGCGAATAAAACCCATTGTGGGAAGAGGATTGCAAGATCTTTAAGAAGAATGGATGCTTCCGATGACAAAGTGTTGTAGTATGTGAGAAACAAGAGATCCACAAGAGCTCAATTAGAAAGCTATAGTAGAATCAAGCTCACATATCCATGGTGGAACCAAAGAAAGTGTTTGAGGCTTTTGAGGATTCAGATTGGATTGAAGATATGCATGAAGAACTCAATGACTTTGAGCGCAATAAAGTGTGGAAGCTAGTTGGGAAGCCCAAAGATTTCCGCAATTTTATTGGAACCAAGTGGATATTCAAGAACAAGAAACATGAGCATGGTATTCTTGTGAGGAACCAGGCAAGATTGGTGGCTCGTGGGTTCTCTCAAGTGGAAGGCATTGACTTTGATGAAACCTATGCTCTTGTGGCTCGCCTTGAGTCCATTCGTATCCTTCTTTCATATGCATCTTCACACAACTTTAAATTGCAACAAATAGATGTCAAGAGTGCTTTTCTAAATGGTCCATTGAAACAAGAGGTATATGTTAAGAAACCTCATGGGTTTAAGTACCCCAACTTCCCTAACCATGCCTACAAGCTCGATAAGGCGCTCTATGTACTTAAACAAACACCATGTGCGTGGTATGAGCATCTTAGAGAGTTGTTGCAAGACCGTGGTTTCAAGTTTGGCAAATCAATCCCACCCTTTTTACCGAGAGGGTTAATGGGGATCTTTTCGTATGCAAACTCTACGTGGATGATATTATCTTTGGAAAACTAACAAAGCTTTCAATGATGAATTTTCAAATCTTATGACTGACAAGTTTGAGATGTCCATGATGGGAGAGCTAAATTTATTCCTTTGTTTTGAGATCAACAATTGGTTCATGGGACTTCCATTTCTCAAGCCAAGTATACCCAAGACATGCTCAAGAGGATCAACTTCCAAGATGCTAAAGGCAAAGTCTCTCTAATGCAAACAAAGTGTCATCTCAAGCGCAATCCGGATGGTAAAGATGTGTACCAAAAGTGGTATCGTTCTATGATTGGTTCTTTGCTTTATCTTTGTGCTTATAGACCCTATTTTTGTTGACTGTAGGGGTGTGTGCAAGTTATCAAGCGGCTCCTAAGGAAATCCATTTGATGGCGGTCCATACGATCTTTCGATATTTGGTTAATACCCCAAAATTTTGATTGCGGTACCCAAAGGGGGCACATTCTCTCTCAGTGGGTACACGGACTCGGATTGGGCTAGTGATCAAGATGATAGGAAATCAACTTAAGGGTCTTTCCAATTCCTTGTTAGGTCCGTGGTAAGTTGGTCTTCAAAAAAGCAAAATTGCATATCTCTTTCCACCGCCGAGATCGAGTATGTGGCGGCGTCAAGTGCATGCACTCAATTGCTATGAATGAGGCAAACCCTCGAATAATATGGTGTTCATTGTGACAAAGTGCCTCTTCTATGTGGTAATGAGAGTGTCATCAAGATTGCCTACAACCCCGTGCAACATACAAGAACAACATATATTGAGATTCGTCATCACTTCATTAGAGATCATGTTGCCCATGGGATATTGCACTAGCCTATGTGCCAACCAAGGATAAACTTGTGAATATATTCAAGAAGCCACTTGAGGATGCAAGATTTATGTTCTTGAAGATTCAGCTAAATATCATTTATTCAAGGAGTTTGACTTCAGGATATTGCACACACACCTATAGTTGGCTATGTGTTTGGGTTTAGGAGTAGACATGGACATAGGGGGAGTGTTGTCCTAACACGTTGGGCTCTCTATCGACCCCATTTTAACAAAGCAAAAAAATCATTTACATCTATCTTTTCTAATGTTGAAATGTGAGCTAAAATGATGAGTAGTGGTAGTGCATTCAAGATATATCTTCACAATGTCATGCCCTAATGCTCTTACATGGTGGATTAGGCCACCAACCTCTTTGTTAAGGAGAGTTTGATCTTAGTTGGGATTTTATTTGGATTTCATCGCATTTCATTCGTTTTCCTAGCTAAGTGTTTTGTGGGTTCTCTATTTTGGCATTTCCTTGTTTGATTCTTGCAAGAATGAGGGAGAAGTATAGTTTCCAGTTTGACATTCTAATCCTAAGCCTCCTTATCTAGAGCCCACTATCTAGCACACAAATATTTGTTTTGAAACTAGGAAGTTCGGTTCTAGAGTCAGCTGGAATATCTGGTTCAAGTTTAAACCAGAAATTTTGGTTGGACTTGGAATATCCGGTTCAAGTTTTACCAGAATATCCGGCTGGCAAAATCCCTAAATAAGGGAGTGCGGGGTGAGGGGCAGTTTTCCTGCTCCTCATTCACCCCAACCTCCCTCTCCACCATTGTTGCTACCTCCACGAGCCCTTTCCCCCCGGGAGATTTCCACCACCGGATTCTTGTGGATTTGGCCGGATCCGGTGCTCCTCCTCCCGGGAACCTTCCTCTCCAATCTCTTTACTTTTTTTTCTTAGTTTATTTTATTTTGTCTTGTTTGCTTCTTTATACCAAAAACACACACACAAATTAGTTCTTGTTTAAAGTAGCCTTTATGTCTAGTTTTTTTCCCTTTTACCATGTCACCTGAGAAAATGATCTTCACTTTCAAACGAGGGAGCGAGGAGAGTTTTAAAAAAACTCGGTCTAGAGTTTTTTATTCCTATTGTAAAACCGAGCCTAAAATAACTCGAATCTAGTTTCTTCGTAGCTTTTACTTTGGTCTTGTTCTTTGCTATAAATATGCTTTGGATATTTTAGTGGGAGGATATTTCCTTCATTATGACTGTGATCAAGGTTTTAATGCTATAAAGAAGTTGATTGCAACCTATAGCTCACCTAGTCAATTTGATTCAGCCCTTGTGAGCATACATGCTAGATTAAACACTCTTGAGACACATATATCTTCCTTAAAAGGAGATTATAATAAGATTCATGAACATTATGTTTATGTCCTAGTAAAATTTGAGGCCTAAAATTGGATCCCTTCAGTAAAAGTTGCTATAAATAGTGAATTTCATTCTTGTTGTGATGTTATGTCTAAATTTTTTCATATTACTAAAAAGATTTATGAGTCTTTGGGGACTTTCTGAGCGTGGAGAAGAAATACCTCTTACTGATAATGCCATTATATTACCATTGGGGGTAGCTTAAGGAGTGTTTAAAATTCCTAGGGAGAACGGAATCTACTGATTATCTTGTTATTGAATGTAATTACTCTTGGAAGATCTCTTCTAAAGCTCTTGGGAGCAACTATTGATGTGTGAAAAGGAACCATGAATTTCACCTCCACACCAGACTGCAATCATGTGTTCCCTAAAAATAAGAGTAATGGTAATAAAGGTAAACGTAAGGCTCCTGGTTTTAATTTGGCTGATTCTTCACTTGAAAATACTTGATTGTTGTTTATGGGCCTTGCTAAAAGGCGTTAAAGAAAAGCACTTCTTGGCGGATAACCCATGTTTTATTTTTGCAATGTTTTCTTCCGTTTTCTTTGAGTTAAGGTGTTGCTTAATTTTGTAGCAACCAACTCCTTTGTATCTTTACTTTTTTGTATTGTTGAACCAAGTAAAGTCTCTAGTGAAAAGTTGAAGCTAGATTTGGATTTGTGCGCAGGAACAGATTTTTCTGTCCACTGTTTAATCCGTATAAATTCGTAGAAAAATCGAAACTACATGAAAAGATTTGTGCATGATCCTCATCTATTTCCAAAACTTTTTATAGTTCTGAGTTTTCTGATCTGAGCAACGTAAGTGCCTTGAAAAATTCGTCTTTACAGACTGTTCTGGTTTGATAGATTCAGCCTTTTTACTTTGCATTCTCTCTTTTACTATGTTGAGTGATTTATTTGCTCCACAATACAACATTAGATATATATAATGCTTGTGCCCATGGAGAACATGTGAGTTTTTGATTGTGCACTTATTTTGAGTTTGTTGTAAAGGAAGTTTTCAAGGGTCAAGAAAAGAGTATGATATAATGTGATCAAGAAGGGTGAAAAGTCTAAGCTTGGGGATGAAACCATGGTTCATACAAGAAAATTCCAATAATACTTAAGAATCTAAGCTTGGAGATTCCCAAGGCATCCCCTTCTTCATCAACAACTTATCAGGTTACCTCTAGTGAAACTATATTTTTATTCGGTCACATCATATGCACTTTACTTGGAGCGTCTGTTTGTTTTTGTTTATTTTATTTTATTTTCCTTGCTGCAATAAACTTAGTTGGAATCAAGTATTCTTGTGTGGGAGAGAGACACACTCCACCTTTTCATATGAATACTTGTATTCCTCATTTATCATACTCGTATTCTTCGTTTTTCATCTAGCAGCTGCAAATCGTTTTAGCTCCTATTTTTATGCATCTTTTATTCAGAGTTGTTAGTTATTTTAGAGTAGTAGTACTCTCTTGTTTCATTGAAAAATTATTTGGAGAGTTTTTGTTTAAATAAAGTGATTGGTGTTGGAAAGAAATACTCCCTCCAATCTGGAAAAAAACGTCGGAACATATACTAGTAGTTGTACGTGCTGCTTTGTAATCTTACGACACATTTTCTGGATCGGAGGTAGTATAATATTTCATGTTTATAATGGTGCAAGAGAAGCTTGTTTAGAATGTGGCTAGACTTTATCATGTCATGTTGGATATTATTTTAATTCTATGCTTATTAGTTATTTATGTAGAATGACTTTTCTCAAATATCTGAGAGTGCTTAATGTGCCATTGAAAGAATCACGAGTTGTTTTTATCATATCAAAGCATATTATTGTGGTATTCCCTTCAAGTGATTTATTTGGTTTACTTGGCTCATGCTTACACCATGTTATGACTACAAAGCAGTCACCTCTACCCTCTATGATTATTTAGTTTTTGACTTGTAATACCATTAATGTTTTGATCAATAATGTTTTTGTCGCTATACATGATTATGACCACTATTGCTCTCTTAATTTGTCGCTCGCAGTCTCTTGCAATCCTCCACCTGTACTGAGTATGAGCTCTACTCGTGCATCTAATCCCCCCAAAAAACCAAAGTTTGCCAAATGTGTCCACCATACCTACCTATATGTGGTCTTAACCGCCACTCCAAAGTAAATTTCTCATGTGCTACCTTTAAAAAGTTCAAAATTATACATGTTTTGTGTTCTTGTTTTAGATAATGAGGATGTAAGTAGACGATCTTTATCTCACTTGTTAATTGGACTTTACACACTGATGACCCACGAGTATAGGGGATCGCGACAGTCTTCGAGGGAAGTAAAACCCAAATTTATTGATTCGACACAAGGGGAGCCAAAGAATATTTGTGAGCCTTAAAAAATGAGTTTGCAATTCACTTGCACCTGAAAGTGGACTAGTTCGCAGTGGTTTATCATAGTAACAGTTTTATAGCAGCAGCAGTAGTGAAATAACAACAACAGTAGTATGAAAACAACAGCAGTAGTGATGTTTGAAGTAAACAACGGGATTAAGGCATAGGGATGAATGAACGGGCGTTGCATGGATAAGAAAGTTCAAATAATGATCATGTCATGGGCATTGCAGATAAATAAGATAAAGCATCCAAGCACCAGGTAACCATAGGCATGTGTTCCATAAATATTCGTACGTGCTCGCAATGAGAACTTACACAACATCTTTTGTCCTACCAGCCCATGTCAGCGGGGCCTCAAGGGAACTACTGGTAATTAAGGTGTTCCTTTTAATAGAACACCGGAGCAAAGAATTAACACTCCGTGAACACATGTGACCCTCACATCGCAGCCATCCCCTCCGGTTGTCCCAATTTCTGTCACTTTGGGGCCTCGGGTTCCGGACAACGATATGTGTAAATAACTTGCAGGTATGATCAAGAAACAATAATTATCATCATGATTCAATAAGATGTTCAGATCTGAGATCATGGCACTCGGGCCCAAAGTGGCAAGCATTAAGCATAACAAGTTGCAACAATGTCAATAGCACTAATAGAGGATGCTAGGCAATATGCCCTAACAATCACGTCATTATTACATGAACGATCTCATCGAATCCCTACCATCCCCTTCAGCCTACAATGGGGAATTACTCACACATGGATGGGGGAAACATGGATGGTCGATGGAGAGGCGTTGGTGATGACGGTGGCGATGATCTCCATTCCCCGTCCCAGCAGGGTGCCAGAACAGAAACTTCTGATCTCCGAATCGAGGTTCGGGATGGTGGCGGCGCTCTGTTGTGTTTTCTGTGGAATATGACAAACCCCCTTGGGTTTTAGGGTTGGAGGCTACTTGTAGATGAAAGGGGAGTCCGAGGGGGGCTCTGGGGGCCCACAGCCTATGCTGGCGCGGCCAGGGGGACCCGCGCCAGGGGGGTGTGGCCACCCTGTTGTTCCTCTCCTGCCCCCCTTCTGGCTCCCGGGGTCTTCCGGGGTGAAAACACCAATGTGCTCTTTTCTTGGCATTTTCCCGAAAGTTGATTTTTCTGCACAAAAACCATACACCAAGGTAATTCTGCTGAAAACAGCGTTAGTCCGTGTTAGTTGTATCCAAAACACACAAGTTTAGAGGAAAACAATAAGAAAAGTGTTCGGAAAAGGAGATATGTTTTAGACGTATCAACTCCCCCAAGCTTAGCTTATTGCTTGTCCTCAAGCAATTCAGTGACAACCGAGTGCGATAAAAGACTTTTACAAACACATTTCTTTCATATGATGTAAATATACTCACTATATGATCAGATACTTAGTTATGCTCATGGTAAGATACATGCAAGATACTGTCACATAATAGTTATGCAAACCATTTAGAGACAACAACATATTAATAACAAACAACATGAAGCATAACTATTTGCAAGATTGAAGTATTTATAATAGGATCTAATAAAGTGGTATCTCGCTTTCCCTTAAGTGTGGGGCAAAACATAAATGCCAGGGCACCTCTGAAGTTCAGGGGAAGACTAGAAGTAAGATATCAAAGATGTAAGTATCAAGAATATACCACAATCAACCGTGCTTTGGCACAAACATATTACACTAAGAATGATAACTATGCTCTCAAGAAAGTGCTCAAAGAATTTGGCAGAGACTCAACATAAATGTAAAAGAAAGGCCCTTCGCAGAGGGAAGCATGGATCACTCATGTGCTAGAGCTTTTTATTTTGTTAAACAGAGATATTGAAAAGATTTTTAAGAGTGGTGTATGCTTATGTCAACAAGTGGTAAACAGACAATATAGTATGTCACAAGCCAACTGGATTCACAAGAGCGGCTCCCATGGTGAAGGACGCAACTGTTGTAGAAGGTCATCCCTGTTTCTCTTTTGTTTACACAATTATGCTATGACTGATAAATCAGGGGAAAAATGGTGAAGAGAATTTGTTTGTATTAATTTGGGGCTGGGCACCCCACTGCCAGCTCTTCTATTATTTGGATAAGCGGATGAAGCCACTAGTCCAGGGTGTGAAATCCAATCAAGGAGTGAGATAAAAATTCTTTACTTACGTCCTCATGAGCTAAAACCGTGAAACATGAGTAATTTTTTTTTGAAGGTTTTAAAGATAGCACATGAGCAATTTACTTTGGATTGGCGGTTAAACACCACATATAGGTAGGTATGGTGGAAACATTTGGTAAACTTTGGTTTCCATGGATTTGGATGCACGAGTAGAGCTCATACTCACTACAGGTGAAGGCTAGCAATAGACAGGGAGGGACAATCGAGATAGCAACAACTATCATAATCATGTTTGCGAAAAAGTAAAATTAACTAAGGCATAAAATTGATACTATAACTTTGAGGCAAAATAAATCATTGAGGCTTATTGACTTTTAGTTTTCAGTCTTAGCATGCGTGAGCATGTGCCAAGTTGATTCAAATGAAACAGTCAGAGGAGGCTACCACAATGTCATACTCTTCTTATGAATAGAACAATGCGAACAAATATTTATGCGACATGTCATTTACTATTAATAAACTGGAACAAAACATGAGAGAGAACGAACTATTAAGAAGCCATCAAGTCACATATATCTTATACGAACAAACTAAGCATGCTCACATAAATGGATATATATACAAAAACCAAAGCAAATAGAATTCATACCAGCCTCTCACCACACTTGAATTGTCGTAGATCGTCATTATTGCTCCTCACTTGTGGCTCGAAATAATATATAATGAAAACCAAGCTCCAATGGAATCACGAACGACTGTTGAACTCTGCCGTGACTTTACAAAACCAAAGAAGAACAACAAATATTTTTGTTTTCTTCAATTAAAGAATGAGCAAACGACAACAAGCAAACAAAGCAAAAACCTTTTTCGTTTTTTTGAAATAAAACAAGAGTAAAGGAAAGCAAGCAAACAAACAAAACAAAAATATTTTGGGGTTTTTGAATATCAGAATGCAACTAAAGAAACAAAGCAAACCAATTAAAGAAACAAATAGAGAGAAATAACAGAAATATTTTTGGTCTTTTTGTGTTTTGGAAAGCGAAAACAAAACAATAAAAACAAAAGAAATGAAAGAAACGAAAAGAAGCGAAAGAAAAGAAAACATGGATATACAAAGAACCGACGAATCATGATATGTAAATGAGAGTGATGTCGGTATACCTCCCCCCAAGCTTAGGCTTTTGGCCTAAGTGGAGATCAATCACCAAGGGGACCATGAGGTGGTGCCACCGTAGTATGCCGAGGAGGAACCCTCCTCCTGATATGTGCTCGAGGATGCGTCGGTGTACTGCGTTGTGGTCCTCCGGAGGTGCGTCTCGCCTCTCCTGCTGCCGGTAAAACTCCATGGGGCTCAGATGCTCGTCTATCTGCTCCTTGGAGAGGGACCATGGTAACCTATCAATCTTAAACAAAACAGGCTGCGGCAAAGTAACTTTCCGCTCTTCTCCATCCATATATAAACTCTATAGACTAAATGTTCAATAGTAGAGTTAGAAGTGACAAACTGATGGGAATTCATAGCAGCAAGGTTAAGCCTATGTGGAGAATTTTTCATCATTAGGATCAATAGGAACGTGCAAAGCAGTTGCGACACGTGTAGCAATAATGCCACCAAAAATAGGCCCCTCAGCAGCAAGGCAACGTGCAACAAGTTCACCAAGGTTATACTTTGTGCTACGGTTCATCACAACATCAATGAAAGCAAGGTGGTAACTAGAAACATTGCTAGTGTTCTCTCTACCAAGGATACTAGTACCAATATAGTAAGCAAAGTATCTAAGAGCATGAAGTTGAATGTTCCTTATCTTCCAACGTTGGGATGAGCGACTGTCATCGTTGGTGACTTCTTGATAAATTCCCTGGAGGTCTGCTGGTCTATCTTGAATCCCGCTTGCTGTCCCGGTGGCGTTGATATCTATAATAACACAAAAATCTCCCAATGACAAAGAAAAAGGACTACAATATAGCTTGAATGCAACAGTTGGACCATATTGAGTGTTCAGAAATTTAAAGCTCTTAACAAAAGTTTTTGTGAGCATGGAATATTGAGGGCTTTCATACCTCATAAAGTTGCTGAGCCCAATTCTATCAATAAGCATAAGAAAATCATCTAAAAGACCCGCACTTCTTAAAAATGTATGGCAAGGGAAGCTAGATGGGTAGACGATACCATCATCTTCGGCGTCGTTAATAGTTGATGCCATAGCATCCTCGTTATACGACGGTCTTGCTAAAGTGGATGATCACGAAGGCCTTGTCCTTCTAGGAGCATCACTCCTAAATATCTCTCCAAAATGATACCTATCCATCTCTGAAAATTTTCAACAATCATCAAAAAAATTAATTTCAAGCAACTATAAGGTGGATACTACCATAGGGACTTATATGAGAGGTAAACATACATAAAAAACAAATTGTTTCTACTCAAATCAAGCATGCAAACTCACATAAGCTGTCACCTACAGTACCAAAATACTCAAGAAATACTTCACTAAATAAAAATATACTTGGATCATCATAGGAGTCACATACCAGAGATCAAACACACCAAATATCAACACAAATGATGGGCTGAAGAAGGAGATAAAAAATCCAGAGGCAAGAGCAGCAAGAACACGGGTTCCAGGAAATGTTTTCAGCTTTGGGGGTGAGAGAGAAGACTTTGGCTGTGGAGAGAGTAAGTGGAGGGCCATGGGCCCCACACCATGTGCTCGCGCCACCAGGGGGCGGGTCGCGCCACCCTAGGGTGTGCCTGACTAGTGGGTCCCCTGGTCTTCAGGTGGCTTTCTGCCTCATTTTTGACGTAAAAATTTATTATAATTTTTCTGGAATTTTTCGAGATTTTTTTGAGGTATTTCCAAAATTTAACAATTAAATAAAACCTGGAAGACAAATGTAGCGTTTCCACATTTAAATAATGTAAGAACGTCTGTGTTAGTGTGCTAGTCCCTGGATCAATTGTTAGCACCACAGTACAAAATGACATATCATGCAAAGCATCAAATTCTATTACATCGCATGATCCAGTCTTTACAAAATAGTATTAAAACTTGCATAGTCTTAGAAGACTAGTAGAAAACAAATATATACATCGGAAAACATAGTACACATTGAGCCCATCATCTTCATGTGCCACAGCAAAACATGTTGGCGATAGTCTCGAGATCCTAAACGAAATTCTCACTCGTCTTCAGAAACATCTGCAATATGGAATATGCAGCCACAAGGGAGTCAATACAATTTAATGTATTGGAAAGTAACACTATGGTGGATATAAATGGAAAGACTAATACTACATGCTTATTTGGCTGAGTGGAGTTTTGGCTAAGTTTTGCATAAAGCCAGTTTTCTCCTATCTCTTTTGTAAAAGAAAACTTTTCTTTTCAAAGGGTGGTATCATTGGACTGAAATCCAAGCACCACAATACAGTTCACTTGGTCAAAATTTTACTTCTTGAAATTGGTGATGTGATTCCTCCGTCCATCCTTCTCCAGCTGCTCATAGTTGTCCATAACCGGGGACACGGCTAAGATCTTAGTTTGTTGACTCTGCAGAGCTTGTGCACTTTCACCTTCAGACTCAACTCAACCCAAACATCCTATACACCCTGAGTGCATTAAGGAAAGGAGAAGAATCGAGACGAGATCTTTCAGAAGCAAGAATCCAACCTAATGGCAAGACCCGTTCCACCTATAATTATGCTACATCTACTTGTCAAGCCCAGGCTGAACCCTCACAATTTAGTTGATCAAGACAGAGCCCATATGACTAAACGCTGCACTAGAAGCAATCTAAACTTGGGGAACATCATAATCACTTTGTTCCTGGGTGGCATTCCTTCAAGTGAACTCCCCTCGGGGAGACACTCAACTTTCGACAGCCCCGCAATACCAATCCACCCAGGTGGTTCATTGAAGTTATTACTTAGAATTTTCCACAACATCAAGTAAAACAAATTTTGTAGCAAGGCTAAGCATCCACTAAGTAACACGACTTCAAAATAACAAGGTATAAGGATGGCTACAGACTACTAGGATATAGCATAGCATAATATAACTTAGTGAAAATTTCCTATCATGCATACTACTGAAAATCAACTAATGCATATAGAAAATAATGGGTAGTTGAATGATGTGTTACTTTCCTTGCTAAAGTTAGTGAAGAATTCACACTCTCTTCACAAAATATCGTTGCTCTCTGTACAATCTATTCATTAAAAACACAATAATAAAATAAACAAGCATTCTAGCAAACAAACATACAAGTGTAGAAAACATAGAGAGCAACTAACATATCAAAGGGGTTGAACCAAGTTGGCTAGTACAACGTCAAGATTTGGTATTGAAAGATTCATTCTATAGTGGTTTCAATATTTGTTAAGGGGGTTAGTATATTAAGGATGGTTTAGATTGCATTGGTAGTAATCAAACTTTATTGAAAACATATTTATCTAAGAAGTTCCAAGAGTTCACCAAGGTGATATCACTATTTCAACTAAAGTAACACATAACAAAGTGTAACACTTAGTTGTTTTCATCAAAACATTTGAGTACTCTAAGTTAGTCTTTCCATTTTGGTTTAGGGTATGTCTAGGTTCAACTAACTTCGTAACAAAATAGATAACAAGTTAGAGTCTTGGGATTTCCATTTGGGTCAATGGTTGGACAAAACAACTTGTTATTCTTCAACTTGTGTGGATGCTCCAAGTCTTCACATGTTTGTCTTCTTGAAGATCTTCTTCATGCATTCTATTGTAGTCTTTCTCCTTGGATGGATTCTATCTTGGTCTTGATAAATTATTCATGGCTTTCACTTCACTAATTGGTTTGGGTATGGGATGGACACAAATACTACTAACTCAAGAGAAAGAAAATAAGAAGAAATATAGAAAGATAGAGGGAGATGTTTTCTTCTGGATTCCTTCACACTCGTACTTCCTTGAGTTGCTTCTAGTGGTGGAGTCTTTTCTTCAAAATTTCTTCATTGATCTTCCTTGTATCTCTTCATGTTGTCACCAGGTTGAAGATGGATTTCCTTCTTGTGGTTGAGTCTTGACTTCCATTTTGTAATCTTGATAAAATCTTGAAGCAAGAATGGGGGAGTGGAGAAGTAGATAGAAAACTAAAGTTCACTACTTGGTACTAGTGGTTGAGGTTCAATACTTGGTCATTTTAGGGACTTGTTCTTGGCTCAAATAAAATATCCACAACAGCAAAGATAAAGATATGGAAACAAAATTCTAAGACATCATGAAAATGGACGTACCACTATCATGGTCATGGTCCAAGGGTCATTTGGTCAAAAACTCATGGTCATGGTCCAAGGGTGTAAAAAATGTTTGGGCAAGCTTGTTTCTGGTTCAAGGTTACCGAAAGGATCAACTTGCAAAAGGAACTATATTCTAATTATTTATAGAATTAAATCTAGGTCAAAATTACTCAAATATGCCAATTAATACTAAATTCAAATTTAACTTGTTAAAAAATTATTTTGGAACAGATTATGTGAAAGTACACATCCTAAGGTTTCAAATATATTTTATTTGCAATTTTTGGATTTGTAGAATTTGAATTATGCCAAAATTCATCAAACAAGCATATTTGAATTTGAACAAATTTTAAATGGTAAAATTTAAATTTGGCCCGTGCCAAAAGTTTCTACATGTTGTTGTGATTCCAAAAAGTACAAGTTTGAAAAATTTGGCCTTATGGTTAAAAAGATATGAAGGTTCTAAGTTGCAGGGTTGTTTCTGCAAAACTGCCAATTAAATTCTATTCGGGATAAAAACTGAAAAACAGCTGGGCTACGTGGCGCGCTCTGATTGGTTGCTTGTGCTGACTGGACCGCCGACGTGGCGTGCTGACTAAGCGCTGAGGTGGATAAGTGATTCAATCTGGGCCGCTGGATCCAGATCTAACGGTCGCGTACCTGTTCGCTTAAGATCTAATCCTAACCGTTCGTAGGCAGATCGACGATCAAGGAGAGAGAGAGGTGGCTCACCGGGATTTTCCACCGGAGAATGGCGGCGCGATGGCGTGGGCGCTCGGGATCTTCACGCCGGCGAAGTTCCGGTGATCCTTGGTCTCGGGGAAGACCACGGTGACGCTCAGCTCGACACGGAGAAGAAGATGGTGGCGATGGCGCTCTCCCTCACTTCCTCGGACGGAGGTGAGGCACCGACGGAGTTGTGCGGTCGCCGGCGGCCTCGGATGTGCTAGGCGATGGAGCTCCTGCGGCGTAAAACAAATGAGGAAGCTCACACAGGTGCGCACGGGCTCGGGGAGTCGAATGGTACAGAGGAGGGTGGTAGAGGCTCACCTTGGTGACCGGAGATGGAGAAACATGGCGGCGGCTGCCGCAGACTCCGACGACGAATCACGGTGGTGTGGGTGCGGGATTTGGAGAGGCCACAGAGGGGAAACGGAGACGGGCTCCGTGGATATTTAAGGAGCCAGAGAGGAGAGGGAAGTAATGGCCTTGATGGCCGGAATCGGCGCGGCGAAATTTGTGGCCGTGACTGCCGCGGTTGCTTTCCGTGGGGAAGACGACGGCGACGTCAGCAGCAACGTCACCCTCGGCCCTACCGGTCAGCGACAGTGAGAGCGGCGTGTTGGGCTCGGTTGCTGGGTTCTGGTGGGCTGCTCCTGGGTTGTTCGCGCGTAGAATAGGGAGATGGATGAATGGCTCGGTCGGGTTGCTTTGTTGCTCCCCTTTTTTTTGTCTGTGCTGTTTTTGTTTTTCCTTTTTCTTTTCCTGATTAAACATAAAATTGATAACTTTAGTTTTAAATATCAAAATAATATAAAACAAAATTCTAAAATCTTATATTTTCAAATACTTTCCAAATTAACATTTTTGTAAACCATTCAACATATTTTTATATTTGAATTTTGGTAATTGAATATTTACTTAATAGTTACTTAATGTGATTTTTAATCTAAAAGTGACATTCTAAATGTTGAAAACATATTTGGAAAGTCATTTCATCTTGTTTTCACAATTTTATATTTTGAAAATATAAATAAAACACCAATAGTACTTTAAGGCCATTTTAAAAATTTATAAAATAATAAATTGATGTTATTGTCTAAATAAAATTTCAGATACATCTTACATGTCATATATTATTTTTGGAAGCCATTTTTAAACCATTTTCACATTTTATAATTTTTAGGATATGAAGGATTTTACTAATAGTAACATAATGTTATTTAATTAGTTCATATCAAATAATTTATATTTTTGATCAATAAAATTTAGAATAAAACCACGAGTCATAACATTGTTTTCAAAACCCTCTTTTATGTTATTTTCAAGCAATGCATTTTATTTTCACACCTTTATGTTTAAAACTTGGAATAACAACTAAAAGTTATTATTAATAAATTTTATTCTCATCAAATACTTTTGAGGCTTAGAACTTCATTTAGGGTTATAAATATTTTAGTATTGTTGCCATAAGATAATTTTCGAGGTAATATTGGAGTTGCAAACATTTTAGGTAAGGGTTTGTTAATAAAAAGGATATCCCCTTTATATAATAATAAATTTACTTTTGAATAAGGTTTTAGAGTTTAAGGAACAAGGCATAATTGGATTGGTAAACTCAATTTCATTGAATATGTATTATTTCCTTTTGTTTCTTTCTTCTCATTTGGTTCTTGGTGACTTGCATAACATGAAAACAAAAAGTTTCAAATTTTTGTGATTTTTGCATTTTCCAAAAATCAGGGATGTTACAGACTACCACCCTTAAAAGAAATCTCGTCCCGAGATTTGGGAAGGTTAGAAAGAAATATAGGTCTGGGGGACTGGGTTCCAGAACAACTGGGTGGGCTACCACCCTTAAAATAAACTTTTGTGGGTAGTCTAATTTCATAACTTTGGAGTGTAGATTGGCTTGAGTAGAACTTTCCTTCGCGGTAGAGCTGTAGACCAACAAAGGTATGTTGACCTACCTTTGACACTAAGGGGTCACTCTTTGGGTCAAACAAAAGTCCTTGGGTTCCTCTCAACTTGGTCTTTTGATATCTTGAGTAATCTTCCATCTTTTTGTTGTCATCCTTGAAGGCAAACATCATGTTGTTTCTAAAGAAACTCTCGTGGTAGGCAATATCTTCCATTTGTTTCATACCTCCAAGGTTCGCTTGATCCTCACCAAAAATAATATATTTTCAGCAACACTAACATCGGGTCATTATTATATTCTACCATTCTATGGTTTAGGTTTAACATCGTCGTCTCTCTAATAGGTATGTCACTCAGATTTCACATTCCTCATAGCAAAAGTAAATAATGTGAGTAGTCACCATGGGGGCCAATCCATGTTGCAATCAATCATTACCTTGTACTTGGATTGATGAATCTTGTTTAATAACACTAGGTCACCTCACTTGTCTAACAGAAAGTTTCCAAACTGTAAGACAAACTTGAGCTAAACTATCATTTCTCAACTAGGGGGTTGCGTAAAAACTCTTATGTAACGCAAACTGGATAGTTGTGTTTCTTCGTTATTTCTTCTCTTGGTGTAGTTGGCTCTGAAATCTTCATAGCTCATGCAATTTGGGGTTCACTTGTTGATTGGCTTGCTGCTCCTTATGATTGGCAATGATCATGGATGTGATTATTCCTTCACACAAAAAGGATCTTGAAAACAGTGACATTCCTCAATTGTATGGATTGTGTCTCTATAGAGAACTAATCATGACATTCTTGGGTGAAAGTTTTATTGTTGCACTTCATACTCTAGCTCACTAGAGTTGGTGAACGGGTATGGAATTTGGTTTGGCTTAGCATGGATGAGTAGAGATTAGAACGATAGCTAAAGGAGGTTCCTACGCAAACACAACAGATCAAGGAAGCTCATCTTTCAAACACACATAACAAACATATAGCAACACAATCATCACACCAAACAACATGGTTTTTAGAAAACACTAATATTGTCATACCACACTCATTGGTATGATCAATACACTGACACGTTAACATTGTTCTAACAAAGTAACTAGATTGGTGGTCTCATCTATATCTTCTTGAGTTCTCTTCAAGTTCTTCTCTCCATGTCTTGAGGTGTTCTTGATTGTTGTGAAGTCTATGTTTTCTTCACGTTCTTCAATAATTCTTGAGTGTAGTTCTTCATGTGGTGGGAATACTTCTTGCACTTCTTGGTATAATCATCAACATTCTTGTCTTGAGGGTATTGAAGAGGTAGGTCATCTAGAAAATTTGAAGGTGAATAATAGATGAGATGACATGAGAAGAATTAAGATGATTGTTTTGTTTCTAGGAAGTTTGAACATAGAAAATTTTCAATCCTATGGTCTTTTCCAAACTTAGGGTCTCGAATTCTACAGGCAACACAATGCTCTGATACCATTTTGTAGTGTTCCCACATTTAAATAATGTAAGAACATCTGTGTTAGTGTGCTAGTCCCTGGATCAATTGTTAGCACCACAGTACAAAATGACATATCATGCAAATGCATCAAATTCTATTACATCGCATGATCCAGTCTTTACAAAATAGTATTACAACTTGCATAGTCTTAGAAGACTAGCAGAAAACAAATATAGACATCGGAAAACATAGTACACATTCAGCCCATCATCTTCATGTGCCACAGGCAAAACATGTTGGCGATAGTCTCGAGATCCTAAAGGAAATCCTCACTCGTCTTCAGAAACATCTGCAATATGGAATATGCAGCCACAAGGGAGTCAATACAATTTAATGTATTGACAAGTAACACTATGGTGCATATAAATGGAAATACTAATACTACATGCTTATTTGGCTGAGTGGAGTTTTGGCTAAGTTTTGCATAAAGCCAGTTTTCTCCTATCTCTTTTGTAAAAGAAAACTTTTCTTTTCAAAGGGTGGTATCATTGGACTGAAATCCAAGCACCACAATACAATTCACTTGGTCAAAATTTTACTTCTTGAAATTGGTGATGTTTTTCCTCCGTCCATCCATCTCCAGCTGCTCATAGTTGTCCATAACCGGGGACACGGCTAAGATCTTAGTTTGTTGACTCTGCAGAGCTTGTGCACTTTCACCTTTAGACTCAACTCAACCCAAACATCCTATACACCCTGAGTGCATTAAGGAAAGGAGAAGAATCGAGACGAGATCTTTCAGAAGCAAGAATCCAACCTAATGGCAAGACCCGTTCCACCTATAATTATGCTACATCTGCTTGTCAAGCCCAGGCTGAACCCTCACAACTTAGTTGATCAAGACAGAGCCCATATGACTAAACGCTGCACTAGAAGCAATCTAAACTTGGGGAACATCACAATCACTTTGTTCCTGGGTGGCATTCCTTCAAGTGAACTCCCCTCGGGGAGACACTCAACTTTCGACAGCCCCGCAATACCAATCCACCCAGGTGGTTCATTGAAGTTATTACTTAGAATTTTTCCACAACATCAAGTAAAACAAATTTTGTAGCAAGGCTAAGCATCCACTAAGTAACAAGACTTCAAAATAACAAGGTATAAGGATGGCTACAGACTACTAGGATATAGCATAGCATAATATAACTTAGTGAAAATTTCCTATCATGCATACTACTGAAAATCAACTAATGCATATAGAAAATAATGGGTAGTTGAATGATGTGTTACTTGCCTTGTTGAAGTTAGTGAAGAATTCACACTCTCTTCACAAAAGATCGTTTCTCTCTGTACAATCTATTCATTAAAAACACAATAACAAAATAAACAAGCATTCTAGCAAACAAACATACAAGTGTAGAAAACATAGAGAGCAACTAACATATCAAAGGGGTTGAACCAAGTTGGCTAGTACAACGTCAAGATTTGGTATTGAAAGATTCATTCTATAGTGGTTTCAATATTTGTTAAGGGGGTTATTAGTATATTAAGGATGGTTTAGATTGCATTGGTAGTAATCAAACTTTATTGAAAACATATTTATCTAAGAAGTTCCAAGAGTTCACCAAGGTGATATCACTATTTCAACTAAAGTAACACATAACAAAGTGTAACACTTAGTTGTTTTCATCAAAACATTTGAGTACTCTAAGTTAGTCTTTCCATTTTGGTTTAGGGTATGTCTAGGTTCAACTAACTTCGTAACAAAATAGATAACAAGTTAGAGTCTTGGGATTTTCCATTTGGGTCAATGGTTGGACAAAACAACTTGTTATTCTTCAACTTGTGTGGATGCTCCAAGTCTTCACATGTTTGTCTTCTTGAAGATCTTCTTCATGCATTCTATTGTAGCCTTTCTCCTTGGATGGATTCTATCTTGGTCTTGATAAATTATTCATGGCTTTCACTTGACTAATTGGTTTGGGTATGGGATGGACACAAATACTACTAACTCAAGAGAAAGAAAATAAGAAGAAATATAGAAAGATAGAGGGAGATGTTTTCTTCTGGATTCCTTCACACTCGTACTTCCTTGAGTTGCTTCTAGTGGTGGAGTCTTTTCTTCAAAATTTCTTCATTTATCTTCCTTGTATCTCTTCATGTTGTCACCAGGTTGAAGATGGATTTCCTTCTTGTGGTTGAGTCTTGACTTCCATTTTGTAATCTTGATAAAATCTTGAAGCAAGAATGGGGGAGTGGAGAAGTAGATAGAAAACTAAGTTCACTACTTGGTACTAGTGGTTGAGGTTCAATACTTGGTCATTTTAGGGACTTGTTCTTGGCTCAAATAAAATATCCACAACAGCAAAGATAAAGATATGGAAACAAAATTCTAAGACATCATGAAAATGGACGTACCACTATCATGGTCATGGTCCAAGGGTCATTTGGTCAAAAACTCATGGTCATGGTCCAAGGGTGTAAAAAATGTTTGGGCAAGCTTGTTTCTGGTTCAAGGTTACCGAAAGGATCAACTTGCAAAAGGAACTATATTCTAATTATTTATAGAATTAAATCTAGGTCAAAATTACTCAAATATGCCAATTAATACTAAATTCAAATTTAACTTGTTGAAAAATTATTTTGGAACAGATTATGTGAAAGTACACATCCTAAGGTTTCAAATATATTTTATTTGCAATTTTTGGATTTGTAGAATTTGAATTATGCCAAAATTCATCAAACAAGCATATTTGAATTTGAACAAATTTTAAATGGTCAAATTTAAATTTGGCCCGTTCCAAAAGTTTCTACATGTTGTTATGATTCCAAAAAGTACAAGTTTGAAAAATTTGGCCTTATGGTTAAAAAGATATGAAGGTTCTAAGTTGCAGGGTTGTTTCTGCAAAACTGCCAATTAAATTCTATTCGGGATAAAAACTGAAAAACAGCTGGGCTACGTGGCGCGCTCTGATTGGTTGCTTGTGCTGACTGGACCGCCGACGTGGCGTGCTGACTAAGCGCTGAGGTGGATAAGTGATTCAATCTGGGCCGCTGGATCCGGATCTAACGGTCGCGTACCTGTTCGCTTAAGATCTAATCCTAACCGTTCGTAGGCAGATCGACGATCAAGGAGAGAGAGAGGTGGCTCACCGGGATTTTCCGCCGGAGAATGGCGGCGCAATGGCGTGGGCACTCGGGATCTTCACGCCGGCGAAGTTCCGGTGATCCTTGGTCTCGGGGAAGACCACGGTGACGCTCAGCTCGACACGGAGAAGAAGATGGTGACGATGGCGCTCTCCCTCGCTTCCTCGGACGGAGGTGAGGCACCGACGGAGTTGTGCGGTCGCCGACGGCCTCGGATGTGCTAGGTGATGGAGCTCCTGCGGCGTAAAACAAATGAGGAAGCTCACACAGGTGCGCACGGGCTCGGGGAGTCGAATGGTACAGAGGAGGGTGGCAGAGGCTCACCTTGGTGACCGGAGATGGAGAAACATGGCGGCGGCTGCCGCAGACTTCGACGACGAATCACGGTGGTGTGGGTGCGGGATTTGGAGAGGCCACAGAGGGGAAACTGAGACGGGCTCCGTGGATATTTAAGGAGCCAGAGAGGAGAGGGAAGTAATGGCCTTGATGGCCGGAATCGGCGCGGCGAAATTTGTGGCCGTGACTGCCGCGGTTGCTTTCCGTGGGGAAGACGACGGCGACGTCAGCAGCAACGTCACCCTCGGCCCTACCGGTCAGCGACAGTGAGAGCGGCGTGTTGGGCTCGGTTGCTGGGTTCTGGTGGGCTGCTCCTAGGTTGTTCGCGCGTAGAATAGGGAGATGGATGAATGGCTCGGTCGGGTTGCTTTGTTGCTCCCCTTTTTTTTGTCTGTGCTGTTTTTGTTTTTCCTTTTTCTTTTCCTGGTTAAACATAAAATTGATAACTTTAGTTTTAAATATCAAAATAATATAAAACAAAATTCTAAAATCTTATATTTTCAAATACTTTCCAAATTAACATTTTTGTAAACCATTCAACATATTTTTATATTTGAATTTTGGTAATTGAATATTTACTTAATAGTTACTTAATGTGATTTTTAATCTAAAAGTGACATTCTAAATGTTGAAAACATATTTGGAAAGTCATTTCATCTTGTTTTCACAATTTTATATTTTGAAAATATAAATAAAACACCAATAGTACTTTAAGGCCATTTTAAAAATTTATAAAATAAATGGATGTTATTGTCTAAATAAAATTTCAGATACATCTTACATGTCATAAATTATTTTTGGAAGCCATTTTTAAACCATTTTCACATTTTATAATTTTTAGGATATGAAGGATTTTACTAATAGTAACATAATGTTATTTAATTAGTTCATATCAAATAATTTATATTTTTGATCAATAAAATTTAGAATAAAACCACAAGTCATAACATTGTTTTCAAAACCCTCTTTTATGTTATTTTCCAGCAATGCATTTTA
Source organism: Alopecurus myosuroides (assembly GCA_028641055.1). NCBI lineage: Eukaryota > Viridiplantae > Streptophyta > Magnoliopsida > Poales > Poaceae > Alopecurus > Alopecurus myosuroides. The sequence goes on from JAPCYS010002971.1 coordinate 24,125, forward strand.
TTTTCACACCTTTATGTTTAAAACATGGAATAACAACTAAAAGTTATTATTAATAAATTTTATTCTCATCAAATACTTTTGAGGCTTAGAACTTCATTTAGGGTTATAAATATTTTAGTATTGTTGCCATAAGATAATTTTCGAGGTAATATTGGAGTTGCAAACATTTTAGGTAAGGGTTTGTTAATAAAAAGGATATCCCCTTTATATAATAATAAATTTACTTTTGAATAAGGTTTTAGAGTTTAAGGAACAAGGCATAATTGGATTGGTAAACTCAATTTCATTGAATATTATTTCCTTTTGTTTCTTTCTTCTCATTTGGTTCTTGGTGACTTGCATAACATGAAAACAAAAAGTTTCAAATTTTTGTGATTTTTGCATTTTCAAAAAATCAGGGATGTTACATACTACCACCCTTAAAAGAAATCTCGTCCCGAGATTTGGGAAGGTTAGAAAGAAATATAGGTCTGGGGGACTGGGTTCCAGAACAACTGGGTGGGCTACCACCCTTAAAATAAACTTTTGTGGGTAGTCTAATTTCATAACTTTGGAGTGTAGATTGGCTTGAGTAGAACTTTCCTTCGCGGTAGAGCTGTAGACCAACAAAGGTATGTTGACCTACCTTTGACACTGAGGGGTCACTCTTTGGGTCAAACAAAAGTCCTTGGGTTCCTCTCAACTTGGTCTTTTGATATCTTGAGTAATATTCCATCTTGTTGTTGTCATCCTTGAAGGCAAACATCATGTTGTTTCTAAAGAAACTCTCGTGGTAGGCAATATCTTCCATTTGTTTCATACCTCCAAGGTTCGCTTGATCCTCACCAAAAATAATATATTTTCATCAACACTAACATCGGGTCATTATTATATTCTACCATTCTATGGTTTAGGTTTAACATCGTCGTCTCTCTAATAGGTATGTCACTCAGATTTCACATTCCTCATAGCAAAAGTAAATAATGTGAGTAGTCACTATGGGGGCCAATCCATGTTGCAATCAATCATTACCTTGTACTTGGATTGATGAATCTTGTTTAATAACACTAGGTCACCTCACTTGTCTAACAGAAAGTTTCCAAACTGTAAGACAAACTTGAGCTAAACTATCATTTCTCAACTAGGGGTTGCGTAAAAACTCTTATGTAACGCAAACTGGATAGTTGTGTTTCTTCATTATTTCTTCTCTTGGTGTAGTTGGCTCTGAAATCTTCATAGCTCATGCAATTTGGGGTTCACTTGTTGATTGGCTTGCTGCTCCTTATGATGTAGTTGGCACTGATCATGGATGTGATTATTCCTTCACACAAAAAGGATCTTGAAAACAGTGACATTCCTCAATTGTATGGATTGTGTCTCTATAGAGAACTAATCATGACATTCTTGGGTGAAAGTTTTATTGTTGCACTTCATACTCTAGCTCACTAGAGTTGGTGAACGGGTATGGAATTTGGTTTGGCTTAGCATGGATGAGTAGAGATTAGAACGATAGCTAAAGGAGGTTCCTACGCAAACACAACAGATCAAGGAAGCTCATCTTTCAAACACACATAACAAACATATAGCAACACAATCATCACACCAAACAACATGGTTTTTAGAAAACACTAATATTGTCATACCACACTCATTGGTATGATCAATACACTGACGCGTTAACATTGTTCTAACAAAGTAACTAGATTGGTGGTCTCATCTATATCTTCTTGAGTTCTCTTCAAGTTCTTCTCTCCATGTCTTGAGGTGTTCTTGATTGTTGTGAAGTCTATGTTTTCTTCACGTTCTTCAATAATTCTTGAGTGTAGATCTTCATGTGGTGGGAATACTTCTTGCACTTCTTGGTATAATCATCAACATTCTTGTCTTGAGGGTATTGAAGAGGTAGGTCATCTAGAAAATTTGAAGGTGAATAATAGATGAGATGACATGAGAAGAATTAAGATGATTGTTTTGTTTCTAGGAAGTTTGAACATAGAAAATTTTCAATCCTATGGTCTTTTCCAAACTTAGGGTCTCGAATTCTACAGGCAACACAATGCTCTGATACCATTTTGTAGCGTTCCCACATTTAAATAATGTAAGAACATCTGTGTTAGTGTGCTAGTCCCTGGATCAATTGTAAGCACCACAGTACAAAATGACATATCATGCAAATGCATCAAATTCTATTACATCGCATGATCCAGTCTTTACAAAATAGTATTACAACTTGCATAGTCTTAGAAGACTAGCAGAAAACAAATATATACATCGGAAAACATAGTACACATTCAGCCCATCATCTTCATGTGCCACAGGCAAAACATGTTGGCGATAGTCTCGAGATCCTAAAGGAAATCCTCACTCATCTTCAGAAACATCTGCAATATGGAATATGCAGCCACAAGGGAGTCAATACAATTTAATGTATTGACAAGTAACACTATGGTGCATATAAATGGAAAGACTAATACTACATGCTTATTTGGCTGAGTGGAGTTTTGGCTAAGTTTTGCATAAAGCCAGTTTTCTCCTATCTCTTTTGTAAAAGAAAACTTTTCTTTTCAAAGGGTGGTATCATTGGACTGAAATCCAAGCACCACAATACAATTCACTTGGTCAAAATTTTACTTCTTGAAATTGGTGATGTTTTTCCTCCGTCCATCCATCTCCAGCTGCTCATAGTTGTCCATAACCGGGGACACGGCTAAGATCTTAGTTTGTTGACTCTGCAGAGCTTGTGCACTTTCACCTTCAGACTCAACTCAACCCAAACATCCTATACACCCTGAGTGCATTAAGGAAAGGAGAAGAATCGAGACGAGATCTTTCAGAAGCAAGAATCCAACCTAATGGCAAGACCCATTCCACCTATAATTATGCTACATCTGCTTGTCAAGCCCAGGCTGAACCCTCACAACTTAGTTGATCAAGACAGAGCCCATTTGACTAAAGGCTGCACTAGAAGCAATCTAAACTTGGGGAACATCATAATCACTTTGTTCCTGGGTGGCATTCCTTCAAGTGAACTCCCCTCGGGGAGACACTCAACTTTCGACAGCCCCGCAATACCAATCCACCCAGGTGGTTCATTGAAGTTATTACTTAGAATTTTTCCACAACATCAAGTAAAACAAATTTTGTAGCAAGGCTAAGCATCACTAAGTAACAAGACTTCAAAATAACAAGGTATAAGGATGGCTACAGACTACTAGGATATAGCATAGCATAATATAACTTAGTAAAAATTTCCTATCATGCATACTACTGAAAATCAACTAATGCATATAGAAAATAATGGGTAGTTGAATGATGTGTTACTTGCCTTGTTGAAGTTAGTGAAGAATTCACACTCTCTTCACAAAAGATCGTTGCTCTCCGTACAATCTATTCATTGAATACACAATAACAAAATAAACAAGCATTCTAGCAAACAAACATACAAGTGTAGAAAACATAGAGAGCAACTAACATATCAAAGGGGTTGAACCAAGTTGGCTAGTACAACGTCAAGATTTGGTTGAAAGATTCATTCTATAGTGGTTTCAATATTTGTTAAGGGGGTTATTAGTATATTAAGGATGTTTTAGATTGCATTGGTAGTAATCAAACTTTATTCAAAACATATTTATCTAAGAAGTTCCAAGAGTTCACCAAGGTGATATCACTATTTCACTAAAG
>JAPCYS010000627.1:0-27742 GCA_028641055.1 Alopecurus myosuroides
GTCATGCCTTGCACCTCGAATCTCCAGACGGGCACTGTAGACTTGTAACGGTACTGTTGAATATATAAGCAGTTTAACATATGATTTAATCCCAAATAACATCAAGTAAAACATGACAACAACAATTATACTAAGAATGCAAATATCGAAATCTAGTGCAGTAGAGAAACCGATCTAATCTACAGTAAGAACTAGACAAAAGAATTGCAGTAGCATCTCGTACAGATGAGAGAGAGATACGTACGGTGCAGCGGCAGCGGTACCAGTGTTGTCGTTGTCGCACATGTCGTCGTCGATGAAGAGGTTGCCGAGATCTGGAAACCAGTCGTCGTTGGGGAAATAGTCGCCGTCAGCAGTCGCTAGAGTGCGCTCCGCAAAAATCTGATCGCCCCTCTCCCGTACAGGATCACAAGAGGCGGGGTTCCGGAGGCCAGCTGTCCCTTCTCGCAGTGCACGCCAGAAGGAGGGATGGAGATGGCTTGATTGGCGGCGCAGTGGTATTGGAGTTTATTAGCAGCACGATGCTTTTTCTTGGAAGAGGGAGGTTTTTTGACAGGCTCATCTTCTGTCAATTCCTTAACATTGGGAAATACCGGAGAAGTTTCTCCGTCTTCTCTCTCTTCCTCTGGCGGAGGGGTTTTAGGGCTTTCCTGGCTGCCGGCATCCGTGGTATCAGCTGGTTTTGCCATTAGCACTTCATGGAATCCCTCTTGAAAAGATTTAACTTTCCTTTCGAAGGCGTCCGCGTCTTCGTCTTCGGAATCAAAATCCTCTGATCCGGTTTCCGACTCTAATCTCGCCTCAATGGCGGCAAGCACGGATTCTGCTTCCGAGTTCACCGTTTCGTTAACGGATGTCGGATCTTCGGCTTGTATAACGGGTATCGGGTCTTCCGTTGCTGTGACGGGTGTGTTTTTGTCTGCCTCTTGCACGGGGTTTACATCATCCATGTTTTCGGCGACTTCGGACTGCACCATGCCGATAAAGTGCGTGTCACTTTTTTGTCGGCGATCCGAGCAGAATCCGGCATCATAGTCATCCTCGACTGGGTATAGGGCGGGTGGGATAAATTTGCTTCCACCGCAAAACCCCATTGCTTCTGCAGTTAGTCCGATAAAGATGTTAGCAGATCCTATCGGTAACACACAGGCACTTACCAGGTTGTTTTGCGTCGGTATGTAAGATCCGTTGTCGAGGAAGCGTCCGACATCATCGCTGAATTCCAAACTCCCGACAGTGATTGATCTTCCGATTCCGCCAAGTATCCCAGATCGGAACTTCACGCCTGACGTCGTTTGCCCCACGGTGGGCGCCAACTGTCGAGACATCGTAGTAGTTTTCATAGACGGGGGTGCCATGAGACTACGGTAGAGACGTGGGGTAACGGGATCGCGTGATAGACAGTAGACACAGGGTTTACCCAGGTTCGGTACGTCGCGATAGTACGACGTGCCTACTCCTGCACTTCTCACTAATCAGGACTAAAGCCTGGAAACAGGATTACAATGTGAGGTTTAGATCTAAGCTATTCGACGAGGATGAACTTCTCGGCGAGTTGGCCTAGGGTTTCTCTGTTATTCGTTCGTTTGTTTATCTCCCGTCCGGCTTTATATAATAGTCGGATTTGGGCTTACAGAATAGGAAACCTAGAAGACTACGGCAGCTACAACTTGGAAAGTAAGGAATCCGTCTTCTCCTCCAAGCCAGATCACACGGGCCATGATCCGGGTTCTTCTAGAATCCAGCTTCTGCGCGTCAAATTACTGGGCCGCCCAATGGACCATAGCCCACTACCACTTGGGCCACCCTGGTAACCAGGCACTTTCACTACCATCTTATATACCCCTATACGGTATATATCCGACTCCGGTATTTCTCCAGCTCGTATAGGATTTCACCGGAGGGGGGCTCCGGAGCGTCCGGATCCCAACACAAGCTCGGGGGTGCCATACCATGTTAGTATAGGTGTGTTGTGTTCTTTGGATGGCAAAGATTGCACTCCGGGGTATGACCCGGTTCACCGGCATCCACTTCTCTCTACGGAGTTTACATGCGCTTATAGGGTGAAACTCCCGTATCGGACGCAACATCGGGAATCTTCCGAATAGTTGTGCTCTACCTATGTGATTTGTGTTACTATGACCTACCCTAACACAACCAAGCAACTAGTTCCACATTACTACCCCATTTCGACGTTGTTACCGCGTGTATCCGTATAAATCCGGTATTTCTCCAGCGGGTCTAGGGTTTCACCAGAGGGAGACTCCGGAGCGTCCAGATCCCCACACAAGTTAGGGTGTTCCATACCATGTTTGTGTGGAATATGGGCACAGTTAAAAAAACTATGCCATGGATATGACCATAACACCCGTTATTTGGCCCGAAACCGTGGAATGTTCGGAAAAGATAGCTTATTTTTTTGAACACAATTTTAACACAACTGTCGTATTCAAGGTTTATTATTTTTTGTGTATTCTAGGACATATATAATGACACCACGCGAAGGTCTTGCATCATTTTTGGTTATTTTGAATTTTTTGGAATTTTCTAAGCCGGTTTGAGGAAAAATCAAGAAGGCGGGCACGACCGTTTGTAGCTAGGGGTTGAATATTTAGAAACTCTTGGTGTATCTATGATGAAATAGGTAGTTGTGTACCTAAATGTTTTTTTTGCCAAAAATCATGAGCAAACTATGAGGTACCTGTAGTTCAAATTTAACCAGTTTCCAGCGGAATCGGCAGAAATTTGTGTTTTTCAAAAGAGGTGGATGGAAACCTTTTCATATGAATAAAATTGGTTATTTGTGCATATAACGTGGTCTAGTATTTTTAAAAATTGTAGCTCTCAAGTTTTGCAACATATTTGTGTTTGGTCCTTCAAAAAAAACCATTTTTTACACTCAGAAAATGGAAAATGGTCCTTTTTAATCAATGAAAAGGAAAACTTCCTCGTTAACATTGTTCGTGCTTCCAAGATGCTTGTTTGTGTGGAATATGGAAACATTTAAACAAAGTATGTCATGGATATGACCATAACACCCGCCATTTGGCCTGAAACCCTGGAATGTTCGGAGGAGATAACTTATTTTTGTGAACACATTTTCAACACAACTTTCGTATTCACGGTTTATTATTTATGGTGTATACTATGACATATATAATGACACCACGCGAAGGTCTTGCATCATTTTGGGTTATTTTGATTTTTTTCGGAATTTTTGTAAGCTGATTTGAGGAAAAAGTCAAGACGGTGGGCATGACCGTTCGTAGCAAGGGGTTGAATATTTAGAAACTGTTGGTGTATCTATGATGAAATAGGTAGTTGTGTACTTCAAAATGATTTTTGCCAAAAATCGTGAGAAAACTATGAGGTAGCTGTAGTGCAAATTTGACCAGTTTCCACCGGAATCGGCAGAAACTTGTGTTTTTCAAAAGAGGTGGATGGAAACCTTTTCATATGAAAAATTGTTTATTTATGCATAACATGGTCTAGTATTTTCAAAAAATTTAGCTCTTAAGTTTTGCAACATATTTGTGTTTGGTTCTTCACAAAAAACCCATTTTTACACTCGGAAAATGGAAAATGGTTTTTTAATCAATGAAAAGGAAAACTTCCTCTGTCAACATTGTCCGTGCTACCAAGATGCATGTTTGTGTGTAATATGGGAACATTTAAACAAGTTATGCCATGGATATGAGCATAACACCCGTCATTTGGCCCGAAACTCTGGAATGTTCGGGGGAGATAGCTTATTTTTTTGAACACATTTTCAACACAACTGTCGTATTCCAAATTCTTTTTGTATACTACAACATATAAATGACACCACGCGAAGGTCTTGCATCATTTTGGGTTATTTTGAATTTTTTGAAATTTTCTAAATCGGTTTGAGGAAAAAGAAGACGATGGGTATGACCGTTCGTAGCTAGGGGTTGAATATTTAGAAACTCTTGTTGTATCTATGATGAAATAGGTAGTTGTGTATCTAAAAATGAATTTTTCCAAAAATCATGACCAAAGTATGAGGTACTTGTAGTTCAAATTTGACCAGTTTCCAGCGAAATCGGCAGAAACTTGTGTTTTCAAAAGAGGTGGATGGAAACCTTTTCATATAAAAAATTGTTTATTTGTGCATATAACATGGTCTAGTATTTTCAAAAATCGTAGATCTCAAGTTTTGCAACATATTTGTGTTTGGTCCTTCACAAAAAAAAAATCATTTTTCACTCGGAAAATGGGATTTTTTTACAATGAAAAGGAAAAAAACTATTATACATGATGGAAAATATTATATAGATGTCACATTTGAATTTCTCTCAATTTTCTAATCGATAAAGACATATTATTTGTCAAATTTCGATTTACGGATTTATAGATATAAATTATTTAATATTAAATAGAAAAGGCAAAAATGTTAATAATTATTTAAATTCCAGATTATTTGAATTCAAGTTTATTATTAGTTATTATTTTTTATTTAAATAATTGTTTGAATTCACAAAATAAAAGAGTGTGAAATGATGGTCCAAGGGTTAACAGGATTGATTGGATAATATTGTGAGCAACACATCGCTTGTTTCTACGTAGCTCACAGGGAAGGAACTACGAAGTTAAGCGTGCTGGGGCTAGAGCAATCTCATGATGGGTGACCGATCGAAAAGTGTTAGTAGAAGCGAGTAATTTAGATTAGAATTAAAAATGGTTAAACTTAAAGATAAATGTGACTATAGTGTGATTAAGTGTTTAAAGAGGTGAAATAAAAAAAAATTCAAAAAATTGAGAAAAAATCCTTTAGGCCGGCGGCGTCTCGCCAGCTAGCGGAACCCGTAAAGGGCTCCTATGGGGCCCACCACCCGCGTACGCCGACGGGCCTTCTATATGCTGACGGACCTGTACGCCGACGGCGCTACGCAGACGGCCACCGTCGGCCTCCATATACGCTGACGGGAATGGCCGATACGCCGACGGTGGCCGGCTATCGGCGTCTAGCCAGCGTCCTGTAGTGATCGGGTTCAGCTCTCCTTTTTACTGTATCATCTTTCACTAAGAGTTCATGGCAATACTAATTTAATGAAGGAATAGGTAGTAAAACTATCGGGTTCATTTCGTTGTCTACCAGCTCCTCGACTGCTTAGTATATCACCAACGAAATTAAAGGCCCTTCTGAAATTCGGCTGTCAGATCAACTTGCAAGACATATTAACATTTAACTTGCTGTTTTTTTTTCCCAGAACAAAGAGAGAAATGAGTTGCATGTCCGTATGCTCTAGCTGAAGAGGAGAAACCTAGATATTTGGCGGAGAAGAGTTGCCTGACGAAATGGCCAAGAGACGGAATGATGAGACGTGAGTGGACGCAGGGGTCAAGAGATCCTTTCGCCTCCTCCACCGCCCTCCTCTTGATTCTGAATTCGCACCATCTTCTACCGGCATCTCTGCCTCCGGACGTCGACAGCTCCATCAGAGCTCACGACCGGAAAACCGTATCTCCTTTGCCGGGAATCCCAGGTCGTGGGGGCATAGGAATGGTATATTCTCTCTCACAGGACGGTTAAGCATTTGACACTTCAAACCACAGGTCTTTTCCTGTCCCGAGATGATGGCTGATTGACTGGGTTCATCCTCTGTGGTGCCAGGGCTGCGCTAGTTCTTCCAGCTGGTTCGACGCGATGTGCTGATGGCGAGCCTGATTGGAACGATGGCCCTGCCCTGCCGGCCACCGCTCCATACGCTGAGTTGATCACCGATCGTGATCGACATCTTGTCCCAAGAGGAAATTCACCGACCGTATATGCGTTAATTTCTGTTTGCGACGTCTCTGTTACTCTGCCCGTTTCATTTTGGTTTCAGAAATGACGAAATTTGTATGTACTGCGCTTTTTTATTGCATGCGCCGAGTGTGACTAACGACCTTGAGTCACATCTTGTCTCAAGACTCTTTAATCTCTTGTACCTCGTTCTTGCAGGCTAGCTAGGGAACTCATAATTTTGGTTGCCGCGGCCCTGTGCATGAAAAAAAAATCATCTAATGAATCATGTGAAAGTAGGACATTCTGAACTTTCTTTGGTTGCTGCGGCCCTTTATGAATTCCCAACTTCTCGCGTTCCTGCAGCTGTTTAGCACGTCATTTTCAGGCATTTGGTATTAGTTTAATTCATATATGCAGGTGGACTCGTACCAAATTATTTGTAGCTGGTAGCAATCGCATCATAGCATTTGGCATTAGTTAATTTCAAGATGAAAGACATAAAGTAAGGATCAATTCCCAGGGCGCCAAAGAAAATGCTGTTGCAAACAGCCGCACTCAGATAGCTAGCTAGAGTAGCTAGCTAGCGGCCAGCAGAATCACTGCCGATCAGATCAACCATCTCATAAACAATCCTCTCGCATGTCTCATGCTTCGTTTACACATGCACCACTATTATAAACCCACGTCGATCCTTTGATGGCCCGCTTGCCTTGATTTCTCTGGCTGCTTTGTGCAGAAGCTGTGTCTATGTGTAGCCTGATCTAGCTACCTGCATGATTAAGATGAGATGCCATCAACTTGGCTTACGTGGATGCATTCAAGTTGCGTTCTCACTGCCCCATTGCTAGCTAGCTAGTGGTACTTCAAGAATGGTTTATTGGGCTGGGCTGAATAAAATAGCAGGCACGCCACCCACAAGGGCACAGAACCCTGTCCTAGATTCCAATTATCGCCACTAAACACAAGGCAATCAGAGCAGTTGGGACAGACAGCTCGCTCTCTGGGGCTACCACGCACACTAGCACTGCCTACTTGTGCAGAGAACCTTCGAGCAGCAGCTGAGATCCCCGTGCGGGGCTGAGACCCCCGCTCGGATCGGAACGATGGTACGAGTTCCATCCATCCTACCACATAATGGGCTGGGCCTCTTTTTTTTATCTCTTTTTCAATTCCATTTTTTTTCCTATTGGAGTTTCCACCCTTATAAGTAGTTTTTTTTCTTCTTCTTCCGCCACGTACATGCGCCACGATCCTAGGAACTCAAATTCATACCACACAATCTACACTTGACCTGCTACCGTTATTCATCCACTACCAACTCAAACACTAGCAGCTAGCTAGCTACTTCAGCAAGGATCCAAAGCCGGCCGGAGCCATCCAGAGCCTAAAACCGCACGAGCAACACGCTGCACCATCCGGATCGGATCGGACCAAACATACATGCATCTCAAAAAGAATCCGTCTTAATTTGCTCTCTCCACAACATGCATCTCACCATATATATACACTCTCACTACACCTACCTCTCAAGTCCAGCACCAAATATTCAGACCATTATGCAAACTCAACTCATCTCTTTGGTTTGGGGTCACAAACACGACACATCCATACACTTCGACGACGGCCTAGTCGGAACTGGGACCCTGCCGAGCCGACAACCATGCGCTCCTTCCTGCTAGCGGACCCTTGCAAGTACCACCGGAATGGCAGCCATGGAAAAAATATCATACAGGTGCTCTGCAAAAACAAACGCGTCTCCATAAATAAACCAATCCATCATTGGGATCACCAGTGTGTCAATATAGCATACTATGCATCATGTATCTATCTATGTTGTAACACCAGCAAAATACCAGCTCCATGTGTAGCATGCAGTTAAGCTTGCGTCAAAATCACTAGCTAGTAAAAATGGAAGGATTACATCAAGCGCTACAAACAGGCTCTTGTACTAGTACTAGTAGTATATGCACGTGGAAGATTGCTCCTCCCATGCATGAACAAATCCCTGACTTGTACCAGTTAGAGAATGTACTACTAGTAGGAGACTGCTCTACTTGTGTACATAATATGAACACAACCCTGATTGCATATGTACACACTATTACCAATTTTTTTACAATCATAATGAATAAACTGGAGCCGTGTTTCCAACTCTAAAACCACTTGCCTAATCCCAGTGTGACCAAGCAAAGTATTGACATGTTAAGCGGCTCTCGTCCGTTTGCCACAAAAGAGGAAGCATTTGACCCCAGCATGACAAGCGAGCATCAGCTAGACTACAAGTATGGAAATCTATTCCACTCGAGCAAGACTACCTCGTGGTCGCCACAGTCCATGCGGTGGCGCTTCACCGACGACGGTTCCCCGTCTCCTCCTCATCCACCTCGGTCTTTGGTTGAGTGAAGCATCATCTGCAGATGGCAGCGGAAACCTTAGTGTTGTGGAAATGCTGGCTGGCTGAAACGGAAAAGAAGAAAATGTATTCACGTGGGAGCAACCCTAGCAAATTAGTACTGGCTGCATATGAACAATGACTGAAAAAATAAAGACCCAACTGCTGCATATGCACATACTAGGTATGTACCAATGTTTTACAACACATAGTAAAGCTTCCCAACTAAAAAACTAGCAACCAGCAGGTAGATAAGCGAGCCATGAAGTTCAAGCAGCTACAATACGAAGAGAGCAGAATTAATAACCCGAGTACACAAGCAGAACCAATAGCAGACCAGTAGCACAAAGTCTCCATGTACAACTAGGAATCAAAATGTTTCTTTTTCTTCAAAAAGAATGGGTGCAGACCAGTAGCACAAAGTGCAGTAGATGGATGGAACTTTCTCCGTGTACATCTAATAATCAAGATGACTTTTTTCTTCTTCAGAAGAATCGGTGAAGATCAGTAGCACATAGTGCATCAGATGGAAGAGTGGTCTCACCTGTGACAACCAACCAAGTGGAGGACGTCCGGGGCAGGAGGAGCAGCTCGCAGGTTGTGGCCGTGGTCGGGGAAGACGGCCGGCAGCAGCAGCGGCCTAAGCCAGCCGGAGAAACCGCCGAGGGCATCCGTCCCCTGCTCCGACGAGACGGCCCCTCCCTGTAGCGCGAGGCCGCCGTCGCCATCGTGTGGCTCCGCCGCCGCAAACCCTAGACCACACTTGTGCCGTTGTCCGGCCAGCTCGACGGAGCGCCGTGCACAGCTGCACGTGCGTGCCGGCGAGCCAGCCAGCCACAGCGGTGTGGCTCCCGGGCAGCGGCATCTCAATCGCCATCGACCGCAGTGGCGGATGCGCTCGATCTGGTGCGGTTTACGAATGGAAGCGGCTTGGCTGCGAAGCGGGCGGCGGAAGGGAGGCTCGGCCGGGGATAGAGCTGCCGGCGTTGGTTTGGATCGATCGCTCCCGCATCTGGATCGGGTAGGGGAGAAGGAAAGGGGATCTGAGAGGGAGAGTTCGTGTGATTTTTAGGCCAAAACTCCCGCTCGGCCCGATCCAATTTTTACTCGGCGGGCCTTTTAAGCGCGTAGAATTTTCGTGCCTTTCTTGCGTTGGATATGAGCAGACATGAATGAGATTTCTTATGCGGTCCGCATGGACACATTTCTTGCCATCTAATTGGCTCCACATTCTCTACGCGGATCAATGAGATTTGCATACAACCTGCAAGAGGATGTGTAGGTACCGATCCTCTAATAGCAAACTCAATGTGTGCGGCTACATGTGGTTCTGCCACGGGTCCACATAAGGCGTAAAAATATTTCCATGCATGCACTCCTAGTCATTGCAGTCGTTTCACGTTGGAGATATACTCCAAGAGACTGTTTCCGGAAATCACCCGTCGAAGAAACCCGTCGACACAAGGCAAGTTCGGGGAGAACGGATTTTAGCCATCCCGAGGGAACAGACCGTGGATGGACGATCGAGGACGACCTACCCATGCATTCATCAGCATGATGTCCATATCGCCGCTAAAAGGCGATGCATAGTCCATTCACATGGGACCAAGAAACAACGAGTCGGGTCCACGCCTCGAAAAACCCTTAGCCGGAAATGGTAAACTCTAGGAGCTCCCCTAAGAGCATCACGTTGACCTAAGACCACCCCAAGAACCAAAGACTCTAGTAGTGGAAAAATCTTTTTCCACTGCGGGCGAAACGCTTGGAGAAGAGATTAGTTGTACTTAGCTACCCTCTTCCGGTGTATGTGTACGGGGTAGCGCGAAAAGCTACCCTCTTCCGGAGAAGAGATTATACGGGCGATCGTGGAGAAGTCGAGAATTGGTCGCTAGGCCCTAGGATTCCTGCCGTTAGTGAGCAAAATTGATTAGAATTTTAGTTATGATGTAGGAATTAGAAGCCAAAAGGAGGATCGACTCACGATGAGTTGGACTGGAGATCAGAATTTGAACTGCCGTGTCTCGCGTGTCGTGGGGGCGTCGCCCGTCGCTGGTGCCGGAGGGCAACCCATGTTCTAGAATTAGGAGGCCCATTTCCGTCGCCCGTCGCCCGTCGTCGGTTTTCGATCGCCATATGATCCGTACGAGGGAGTCGAGAGGTCTCGGGATGGAACGCGTCTTGACTCTTGCGAGCGAGTAGCGACGCACGTGACTGATACATGATCGAGTGGTCTAGCACATCAGCAGAGACGCAAATGCAACCCAGCGCCCAGATTCTATAAACCAGCCTCGTTCCCTTCCGATTTCTAGTAGGCTTTTTATAAATTTTGGGCCCCCCAGATTTATGGGCCATGTGCGGGTCCCACATTTGGCACCACTATGGGCCCGACCCTATCCGTGTATTCTTTTCACAAAGAGTAACATACCTATCGGCAAGGTGTGAGTTCGAGATGCGCAAGCCTCGGGATTTCGTCTTACTCGTGAGTACCGCGCCTCGTGCGATGGTATTCACCTCTATAACATGCTCACGAGATCTCTAGAGAAGATGACGGTGATGATCAACCTAGCATGTGTCATCGCCCGAGAATATCGACGACATGGTTGTGTATGGACGAGCTGCAAGCTCGGCACTAAACTATGCTACATCTGGCATGCAAAACAAACATCTTTGTTTGCAGTCGTCTCTTACATCCATCATATCCTCCGACATATGACTGACACCATCAACGACTTAATGTGTTCGAGATCACGTACTCCCTCACTCACTCCTCTAGCATCAACAACTACGCCACGAGTTCGCCCTTGTCGACAAGACAAAGAGTGCAACACAGAAACACTATACCCCAACCACCTCGACGAACTGCTACGAGAGACGGAGAACCTAGCTCTACGTGAGGAGTGGCACAGATCCAGCAAACACCAAGATGCTCGTGCAAGACGAAGTTTAAAATTAATCCTGGGTTGACCCGAAGGTGGCGGCGCTAATGGAGGTTGTGGTGGAAAATATGAATGACTGGGGTGGGGTGGAGGCGAGTCTAAGGGCGTGTTCGGTAACGTCCCAGCTTCTCAAATCCTCAACTCCTCACTCCCAACTCCATCGCCTAGATTCTCAAATTGTTACGAGGAGGTGGAAACGTTCATTGCAGCTCCTGATTGCTAGCTGGGCTGAAATCCCATCAACAACAGATTTGGGCCAGGCCCAGCTCCTGTTTGCTAGCGAGGTGACGGGAACCGGAGAGAGAGATGCTGCTCGTGGGAAAGAAACAGAAAAACTGTTCGGTCACATTATCACTTGGCGGTGGCATGCTCCCGTAAATAATTGGAACGCCAACTTCTCCAAATCGGTAGCAGACCAAAATGCTGGCTCCACAATTTGTACGTAGTTTTGGACCAAATATGGAGAGTTAGCTTCCCGGATTTGGCGTGTTTGGCGCAGCTTCTTACACGAAATTTGGGAAGTTGGGACCTGGTGAACTACCGAACACGCCCTAAAAGAGGCGAGCACGGTTATAGTGAGAGTTTGTAGTTTTTCTCCATGATATGTTGCATGTACATTAATAGTCACCGCGTGGGACTTAATACACAAGTGTCTCCGAGCTATATATACCAATATTGTGGTTTATTACAATACTCATATCTTATCATTAATCATTACATGAGCGTACATTATCATGTTCAGAAATATCCTAGGTTATTTTACACTCTTCGATATTGTGTTTTAATTATCATGATGGGCGCAATGTTGGAGTACATGAAATAAAATACGCAAGGTGTGATAACCCTTTTGATAAGCATGAGCATGCCCGAACGGGTGGAAATATTGAGCGAACAACCCCGAATTTGCGTTTGCTATAAAGACGAGAAAACTACCTAAATAAATAAAATTGGCGGGAAAACTGCCTGACTGAAATAATGTACCGAAATAGGGTGCGAAGTCAGAGGGACAAAAACACCGAAACATAGAAATTATAGCCCCCTAGGTTTGGGCGAGAAAATTATAGAATAACCATGTGCATGCAGAGAAAAGGGCGATAAGATCAGGAGGGAAAACAATTAAAATACATGTGCCATATCCCGTGTCGAAAACTGACGGGAAATCTACAGAAACAAAAAATGTGAATGGGAAAACAACTAGAATGGAAATAGTGTCACATAAATTGGACAGGAAATCGCATGGACCAAAATTTGGAAGAGAAGATGGCAGAGCAAAAATAATGTGTTGTAGCCTCAGAAAAATAAAGGGGAAAACAACATAACGACGTACGTCTCTATAACCGTATGTATACCGAGAATGGCATAAGATTGGACGGAACAGTCCATATAGTGCATGCGTGTGACATAGCCCATCTTCAAAATGGGCATGAGAACTACCAGAACAAATTCTTGGGTGAGAAAACTACTATAAGGGAAGGGGTATCCAAAAAATTGGCGATATATCGGGAGGCAGAAATTTCGGACGGGAAAATGCTGGAACCGAAACACTTGGATGTTGCCCCCCCCCCCAAATTTGGAAGGGGAAATGTTAGAATGACGTCTCATAAGCATGCCAAGTATGTGTGATCTAGCCCGTGTTAAATTGGGCGGAAAACTGCTTAAACAAATATTTGGAAAACTTCCAACATGGAAACTGTAACTCGAAAATTGTGCATGAAATCATGATGACGAAAATTTGGGAAGACGCGGGACAGAAACACCTTCATGTATCCCTTGGCATGGGCGATCATACTATAATCGTATGCATGCGCACAACATACGAGAAGATTGAGTGAAAAAAACGTGAAAGTACCGTCGTGCAATAACCCGTGACGAGAATAGAAAGAAAACTACCGAAACGAAACATTTTGGCGGGAAACAATCAAACGGGAATAGTGTCTACAAACTTGGGAGGAAAATCACTGAGTACGGAAATTTAGGTGGGAAAACGCGGGAACACACGGAAAAGTTTCATCTCTATAAATGTACCTACCAAGAACAGGTTCGGCAAGAAAACCAAAAAATGAATGGGAAAACAACTAGAATGGAAATAGTGTCACATAAATTGGACAGGAAATCGCATGGACCAAAATTTGGAAGAGAAGATGGCAGAGCGAAAATAATGTGTTGTAGCCTCAGAAAAATAAAGGGGAAAACAACATAACGACGTACGTCTATAACCGTATGTATACCGAGAATGGCAGAAGATTGGACGGAACAGTCCATATAGTGCATGCGTGTGACATAGCCCATCTTCAAAATGGGCATGAGAACTACCAGAACAAATTCTTGGGTGAGAAAACTACTATAAGGGAAGGGGTATCCAAAAAATTGGCGATATATAGGGAGGCAGAAATTTCGGACGGGAAAATGCTGGAACCGAAACACTTGGATGTTGCCCCCCCCCCCCCCTCCCCCCAAATTTGGAAGGGGAAATGTTAGAATGACGTTATAAGCATGCCAAGTATGTGTGATCTAGCCCGTGTTAAATTGGGCGGAAAACTGCTTAAACAAATATTTGGACGGGAAAACTTCCAACATGGAAACTGTAACTCGAAAATTGTGCATGAAATCATGATGACGAAAATTTGGGAGGGAAGACGCGGGACAGAAACACCTTCATGTATCCCTTGGCATGGGCGATCATACTATAATCGTATGCATGCGCACAACATACGAGAAGATTGAGTGAAAAAAAGTGAAAGTACCGTCGTGCAATAACCCGTGACGAGAATAGAAAGAAAACTACCGAAACGAAACATTTTGGCGGGAAACAATCAAAACGGGAATAGTGTCTACAAACTTGGGAGGAAAATCACGAGTACGGAAATTTAGGTGGGAAAACGCGGGAACACACGGAAAAGTTTCATCTCTATAACCATGTACCTACCAAGAACAGGTTCGGCAAGAAAACCAAAGCAGTGTGGAAAACAGAATCCAAGATAATCATGTACAAT
Source organism: Alopecurus myosuroides (assembly GCA_028641055.1). NCBI lineage: Eukaryota > Viridiplantae > Streptophyta > Magnoliopsida > Poales > Poaceae > Alopecurus > Alopecurus myosuroides. The sequence goes on from JAPCYS010000627.1 coordinate 14,071, forward strand.
CGGGAGTTTCCAAGCTCTCTATATAGAATCGCGTTTTATGCATGCGCGCGCACGAGAGGATAAAAAAGAATGGAGGGCCAGCTGAGATGGACTCTCTCGATCGATTCTGTTTTTTTTTCTCTCCAAGCGTTCAAAGAGCAAGCTAGCATCCATACAGAATTTTCATCTCAACGGCGCAAGCATGGTAGCCAGCCATATAAAAGCATGCACCATTCCAACTTCCACGTTTAAGAAGTTATCATGCGTGCATGTAAAAAATAAGTTATCGTTAAAGAAATTCTGCCATACGAGAATATTTACTTTGCTAGTAGCTTATCTTACTTTGGAAGTTTGAATTACTCTAGTAAGACTGACTAACTAGCAGCAGTAGACGTACTAGATACGTACACGCAAGCTTCATGCGCCCATGAGCGTGCACGTGCATTTGCTCCCTTATCGGAATATATGATCAACTTTTTTTGACAATAACACAGAACTTTATTGATCACATAGCATCAATACAAAGGGTCTCCCGGATTGAAAACCGAGCAGTAATGGAAATGAAACCTAGAGTATTACAATCACAAGTCCTAGCCAAAATGTGTGCAGCCTTATTCAGGGAACGAGGAACATGAATGATCGTCGTCGACTGAAACTGCTTCCTCAGCCGCTTGATATCAGCAACGACCATCCCCACCATGGACCGGTCAGGTTCTGCAGACAGGATGCGCTGGACCAAGGTCAGGCAGTCTGTAGCAAAGATAGTATTGGTAAAACCCCGATCAAGTACCACAGTCATTGCGCGTCGAAACGCCATGGCCTCCGCCATCTCTGGTGAGGCAAACCCTGAGAGTGCCTCGCTAATGGCTAGGCGGCTGTCCCTGATGATCTCTTACGACTGCACCCACTGCCATCCGCTGATCATTTTCAAACAGCGCAGCATCCACGTTGATCAGAACCTTTCCCGGCGGCGGCGGTGTCCATCTCTGCACCTGAATGGACTCGCACCTAGAACCTGGATTGGCCTTAAAACAGTGTTGCACGATCATATCAATATACGCAGTAATCTTCAGGCTAGTCTGTTTCGGGTTTGGATCATACTGGTTATTCTTACGTCATTTCTCGCATCCCAGATGTACCAAAAACCAACAGCCAGAACGGTGGCCTCCAACTTCGTAGCTTGCTTCAGGAATTTAAACAGCCAGAACTTAGGCGATAGAAACTCCCTCCTCGCTAGCTTGATGCCGAAGGTCTGTTTCACGAGCCGCCACACTTCCTTCGCGAACTGACACTGCAGAAAGGTGTGTTCGACATCTTCCTGTCTCCCACAGAAAACACACGCGGCATTCGCAGGGATGTGTCGACGGATCAGTTGAACGCCACTCGGTAAGCAATCATGGGCAAACCTCCATAAATGTATCTTCATTTTGCCCGGTGCAGTAATCTTCCAGACCATCTTCCATTGATTCTCTTCGTTTGCAGCCGATGAGGAGGATCCCCACCCTGTTTACTTCGAGAAAGGAAAAAACTGTCCGATCTTGCAAAGTTGTGCTGATTTAACCGAGTAGCATCCGTTTTTGGTATGGGGCCAGCGAATGAAATCACCCCCCTCCCTGCTAATCTGAACTTGCAGAATTTGGGAAGCCGTGTCCCTATCAAAGAAGGCATTGATGGTCTCTGGAATCCAAGACCTCGTCTGTTCGTCGATCAGGCAATGCACGGTAGCAACAGAAGGAATCTCCTTTGAAGGGATCAACATATACGCTGGCCTGTCCGGTATCCAGTTATCGGATGTAATCTTCACAGAACGCCCATCCCCTATACCCCATTGCGCTCCACGCCTCAACAGCTCCCGTCCGTATAGTATGCTACGCCAAGTATACGAGGAGGACCTGGGCTTTGGTGCATGCCAGAAATCAGTAAAAGGAAAGTACCTTCCCTTTAAAACCCGGGCACAACGAAGATGGTTCGGTGAGGAGCCGCCAGCACTGTTTCCCGAGCATGGCTTGGTTGAAAAGAGTCATGTCCCGGAATCCCATTCCACCCAAGGGTTTAGGTGCCGAGAGCCACTCCCATGATCTCCAGTGTAGTTTCCTTTTACCATCTTCAACCCCCCACCACTGGGTGGCAACAATAGATCTCATCTTTTCACAGGTTGCGATTGGAATTTGGAAACAGCTCATGACATACGTTGGGATTGCCTGAATAACAGCCTTCAGAAAAGTTTCTTTTCCAGCTCTTGATAAAGGCCTATCCGTCACACCATTCATTCTTTTCCAGATCATATCATAGAGGAAACCAAAGGTGATCTTGGGCGAGCGACCCACCGAGGTAGGCATGCCCAAGTATTTGTCATTTAGAACCTCACTTTGAACCTCCAAAGTGTGTTCACTCTATCTATGATCATCTCATCACAACGATTTCCGAAGAGACCGATGACTTATCCAAATTTATTTTTTGGCCGGATCCATCACAGTAAGTCTTCAGAGTCTCCTTTAGAGCCACCACACTCCTATCATCACTTCGGGCAAAGAAAATGCTGTCATCTGCGAACAGTAAATGTGAGATAGGGGGACCGAGTCTACCATTTCTGATACCATAGAGCTCACCACGGTCCTCCTTTTGCTGCAGTAAACATGACAACCCTTCAGTGCATAGAAGAAATAAATAGGGGCTGATGGGGTCCCCTTGTCGGATACCCCTGGATGCATAACAGGTTCAGTTAGCTCTCCGTTGACGCGGACAGCATATCGAACACACGTCACGCACCTCATAATGGACTGGATCCATATAGGAGCAAAACCCAGTTTCACAAGACACCCATGCAGATAATCCCACTCAACTCGGTCGTAAGCCTTCATCATATCAATTTTTAGAGCAAAGTATGGGCGTTTGCATGACTGATGCCGTATTGTGTGTAAGCATTCATAAGCAATGAGAGCATTATCCGTAATGAGCCTGCCAGGAACAAACGCACTCTGTTGCTCAGAAATAATATAGGGCAAAATCACCTTTAGTCGATTTGCCAACACCTTGGAAGCAATCTTGTATATCACGTTGCAAAGGCTGATTGGGCGGAAATTCTTCAAGTGTTTCGGTTTGGACACCTTTGGAATAAGCACGATGACAGAATCACAGAAACCCTCCGGAACTTCCCTTCCAAGAATGAAAGCCCTAACTGCATTACACATCTCCTCCTTGAAGAAATCCCAATGGTCTGATAGAACAGCGCCGGGAAGCCATCGGGGCCCGGTGCCTTGGTTGGACCCATCTGGAAAAGAGCAGCCCCAATCTCATCATCAGTGTATGGTTTGCAGAGGTCCACATTCATCTCTTCCGTCACCTTTGTTGGGATAGCCTCCAGAACTGAATCAACCGAGTCACAAGTTTCAGAGGTGAAAAGATTTTCATAAAAAACCTTAACCATACCTTTAATCTCTCCTTGTGTCTCACATTTTGAGCCATCGTCACGCTGCAGAACATCAATTTTGTTTGTTTTGCGTCTTGCCGTGGCCCTAGCGTGGAAGAAAGCTGTATTGCGGTCCCCATTTTTAAGCCACTCGACACGCGACCGTTGCCGCGCCATAATCTCTTCCCGTTCGAAGAGCTCGCATAATTCCCGCTCCACTTCCTTTTCTTCCACCGAAACCTGATCGGTCATCACCTGCTCACGTATATCACGTAGCTTACCCTCCAACTGCCTTATTCTCTTTCGAACCGAACCAAAAGTGGCACGGCTCCATTCTTTCAGAGATGAGGCGACCCTGTTAAGATTGGACCATGTGGACTGTAACGATTGTTCACCGGCCCTCCCTTCCATCCAAGATCTTTCTAGCACATCTTTGTAATCGGATGCACGCAGCCACATCGCCTCATAGCGAAAACCTTGCTGAACCGGGGGACGCTCCTCAGCTCTCGATCTCCGCCTCAACTTTGTGAAATCAACCATGAATCAGATAATTCCGAGTCGACTTGAGATATAGACGTGCCTTATTTTTTTTTACAAGCAAAGAAAATATTCACTACATACCTTAGTTGATGATATCTTGACTCCAAGACTAACACTTGTTTTCGCAATTTTTACAAATTAGTTTGTTTATTTCACGGGAAAAAGTCAAGAGAAATACACGGATATAGGGAGACATTATATTTGTACAAAAGATGATTTTTGGTGTGATAATATATTACTAAGTAAAGCTTTTGTGTTGTCAAGTATGTAAAGTTACGGGTAATATATGAACTATAGCACTATTTCCTGACGAGGATTTAGTGATTTAGAGAGGAGGGTTGAGTGTTGTTACGATAGTATCGAGAAGAAATATTTACGGGTAATCCAGTGAAAAGGCGTAGCATTCGGTAGCGATCGATTTATCATCCATTTTGTTTGAGAACGCTCCTCCTATCCGAAAGTCGTGGGCGATGTCACCAACCACACCGATGGTGGATTCTAGCATTTGAGATGTTAACCCTGCGTCATTTTGACGTTATGTGGATTTGGCCATCGGTGGCGTACTTTTTGTGAAGGTAACGAGCGGTCTCCGGAGTGGCCTCCGTGGTCAAAAGGGCGGTGTTGAAGACGGTGAAAGATTGCCTAGCGACAGATGTGTCAATGATCAGTTGGACCTTGGGCAGCGTAAGGCCATAAGAGAGATGGAGATTTAAGGAAGACATCAGCGGGTGGCATGTGAGCAGGGAGGCGACAACGATGGCGGCAGGATGCACCATGGTTACCCCTCCATATTCTACTTTCTCGACATAGCTGGTGGGGAACCACATGTTCTCCTCGTGGCAGGGACGGTGGGTCTCACGACTGTAGCATGCGGTTTTGGTGCCGATTTAAGAGAGTACTGTAGAAATTGCGACCTAACTATTTTTTTTTAACAAACCCCTTGGGAAGTTCTTAGACACATAAAATAATGAATGCACATGCGCCATCACTAATGACGGTGGTCCAATATGGACCAAAATAGTCGTAGTCATGGGCTCCGCTAATTAATTAAGTAATGGTATTATACCAAGAGATAAGGTTTGGGATTGCCTTATGACACCATGAAATATCTACAAATACAGAAATAGATACACCATAGTACATGTGTCGCACATGGATGTGAAAGTTGGTCGAACACATGAAATAATAGAAAGTATATGTTCGGAATGAAAATTATGAAGACGTAAATGTGGAGTAGTTTTGTGCTCTGATGTAGGAGTCGTAGGAAACACCATATATATCGTAGTATGAACTACCAACGATCAATCATCTATCTTATCTGAGTAAGCTAGCTATCTATGTAGCATGCTCAGTCGCCCGTACTTAGGGTGGCGGGGAGGTGACAACAAATGGTCAGCAAGATGCAATGCTGTCGGTTTTGACCTTGGTGGTTCCTGACCAATGGTTGTGTCAGTTTGGGGATTGTGTGGCTACATGACAGTGAGGTAGCTCACGGGAAATGACTATGGCGGGTCGTCAACATGGTGATCCGGTGGTTGCGATTTCAATGGCTATGAAGGCAAAAAAGATGGTGGTGGCAGTGACCAGTGGGAAACAAAGAAAGATCACCACAAGTGGGAGTTACAAATGATTTTACAAAGGTATTCATGTTACAAATGATTTTACAAAGTTATCGCATCAAGATAAATAAAAATTTATTAGGAAATCATTTTGCACATATCTGGTCACTGAATGCGTGTGGAGGGAGGAGGTTTGGTTGGGCTAATGCCGGCTGCTGGGTCATCAAAAGGGTGATCGGAGCGGTGGTGGGGGGTGGGGGTGGAGGAAGTCGATACTGGGGTAGCGAAGAAGGATCATCGCATGAGAGTTGGAGTTGTTTACAGACAAAGAAGATGGCCAGAGTATTGTTCGCATAAGTTTTAGGGGTTATCAGAGCCAGCTGAATTTTCCATGGCCTATCGTGTGAGGTCAAAACCTCGCCCTGCCCCACAAGCGACTGTTGCTAATTACCATATTGGAAAACACTAACTAGCCGTTCAACCTTGATGAACATATTACATGCCTGCACCAATATGGATTATTACCCATGGCACTCCAACATATGCACTCGCCGTTGGTTGCAGGCTAGTGCACGAAGATCCAGGTGGTACATTGCAAGACTAATTTCATACCACGACGATTCAAGGTACTTTGTTCATATGTAGCATCATACAAAATAAATTGAAATGGAAAATATTTTTGAAAAAAGAAATGCATGCATGTAATATCAATTTACTATCATTATATGGATGATATTTATACCATGAAATTAAAGGGGCCTAAAGGCAGACACAATGGAGTTTAAATGATATTATTTGCATGCATGGAATTTAAAGAGACGGCCCACTGGTAGAAAATAGGCCTACAGTCCCGGTTCGCCAGACCCATTAATCCCGTCCGGGCAACCGGGACTAGCTACGCGCGACTAAAGGCCCCCCCTATAGTCCCGCCACTTACGGACCGGGACTAAAGGCCCGTCTACGTGGGCGGGTGGCGGAGCCTGGGGTCGGAGGACATTTAGTCCCGGTTGGCCACATGAACCGGGACTAGATTTATTTTGTAATTTTTTTTAATTCATTTGGTTTCTAATTATTTTTCTCACCTTTTTTCACTCCCTTTTTTTCACTCCCTTTTTTTTCACAATTTGTATTATTTGCTTAGTGTCTAACTAAGATTATCTAGTCAAATTAGTTACTCAGGTCAAACTTCCCGCTCGGTCACCCATCCTCCCACTACTCTAGCACTAGCACGCTTAACTTCGAGTTCCATCCCGTCCCGAATCCAAGTGTTTCTCACGCATGTATGTGATAGTAGTATCATATCAATCTTATTAACATGTTGGTCGAAGCCACATTTCTTTATTTGAATTTCAAATAAATCTTTAATAAATAAAAGTAATGATGTAATTAATAATTTTGAATAAATAAATAAACATTAACTTTTAATTTGTATTATTTCTAAAAATACAAATAATATATCCAAAAATTGAGAAAAATAGAACTAATTCATTTTAAAATCTTAAAAATACAAATAATATATCAAAAATGAAGAACAATAATACTAATTCATTTTAAATCTTAAAATACAAATAATATATCAAAAATTAAGAACAATAATACTAATTCATTTTAAAATCTTAAAAATACAAATAATATCAAAAAATGAAGAAAAATAATACTAATTCATTTTAAAATCTTAAAATAAAAAAATATCAAAAATAAAGAACAATAATACAAACTCGATAATCAGTCTCCCGGCGGAAATCAGTCTTCATCCTTTGATAGCCCTGGTGGATGAAGGTGCTTGCCATGACAGCCATCCCGGTCTTTGGCCCGGTCAACTGGATAAGATTCTGAAGATCAACGTAGTGATCTTCAGGTATCATAATACCGATGCGCATCAACTTCACACGGTCTTGCGTGATGTCAACGCTGCAAAAGTCAAACCCCGAGTTGACAAGAAAATCAACAAGGTCCGGGCAATGCTTTGAACTACTGTAACAACAAAAATAGGATATGTGTTAGATATGTTGCAACATATGTATTCTTCACATGCAACAAAAAAACTCGAAGATGCATGCAAGATTGTACGTGTGCTATAGCTTCTTCTACCTTGACCATTGGAAGACCAACACCGACTGCTTGAACGCAATCTGGATGACGGCAACATCCTTCTGATCGTGTACTCCAGATCGAGCCCAAAGAACCGGTGTTCTTCGGGAGCTGCAAAATAGAGATCGACCAAATGACCCAGAGCTTCATGCAGCTCGCGGAACTGTTGGTGAAGAGCACGTCCAAATCCTTGCCGCATGGTGTGGAACCATAGTATTGCGTCCAAACTTCAGCCATTTGCGTGCGTGTGCTTGGATCGAAAAGAACAGAGAGCGAGAGAGGAAGAACAGAGAGCGAGAGGAAGAACAGAGAGCGAGCAGTTGGAATGGCGCACTTCTGCCTCGCTCGCGAAATAAAAACCGCCGCGGGGGAGGCGAGAAGCTTGATGTTTAGTCCCGGTTGGCCACGGGCACGGGGAATAAAGGGCCATTGGTCCCGGTTGGCCACGGGAACGGGGAATAAAGGACCAATAGTCCCGGGCGGCCAGGTCAACCGGAATTAATTCCCTCCACGCGCCGCAACGCGCTTCCCAACCCGCGACGTCTGACCTTCTGTCGCGGGTCTCCTCCCGACCCGGGACTAAAGACTCATTAGTCACGGTGCGCGACGCTTGGGGACTGATGCTGGCATACCGAAGGCCTTTTTTCTACCAGTGGCCCAGATCATCGCTGGCAAGAGAAAGAAAAATACAACGCCGCAACAATTTAATTTGGCAAACATCAATTATAATTGCCTAACTCCAATTTATATAACAATCAAGCAGGCAAATCAGATTTCTATTCTTTCCTAATTCATGCACACGTACGAGTATGTATCGACCTGGATTGGATGTGCACCCATGACTGCAACCACTTCCTCGTGGATCACCCATCCTGAATCGTTTAGAACCTAACAATCCAAACCATCCACACACAAAAAAAACTACCTCGCTGACCCGAGATTCATTTATCGATCCTGTACAATCCCCTTCCTTCCTAACCCTCGTCATCGCCTACTCTTACCGACTCAACTTCATTTTTCCTTAAATTCAATGAGTGATGGACACAAAATTTACTTGGTTTATTTACACTAATTAATTACATAATATTATAGTATATGGAGGCTAATTCTTATTTCCCATAGCATTAATGGGCATTTACTATTACAAAAAAGTTTAGAAAAAGCCATATAATTAAGACACTATTCATAATTCATATAATTGGTCTCGTGTTAATCACTAGCCTCCACCATGTCATGTGGTGTCCTCCCACCTTTTTCCATGTCGTTAGTAGGGGTACGACGGATGGAGACATACTCCAAAGGCCGCGGGCGGAGGTACTAGTGGGGAGCCATTTGTTCTCCTTGTGGAAGGGGATGGGGGACGTGGCTAAAGAGGGTGCACACCAATTTTTGGCTTTATATAAAAAATGCGTAGGAACTATGTTAATTAAAAAGAGATTAAATAAAACCCTTGTCAAGATAGTCAATGATAATTTTTTTGGATAATGGAATAATAGGTGCACATGCGCCACCACCGACGAAGGTGGTCCAATATTTACCAAAATCCTCTTCGAGACGTTCAAATAAATAAACAAAGATAACATATGAATATACGATAGCACAATGTGTAACATTTAGATATGAATGTCGGTAAATCGCATGAATTAAGAAGGCACATGGCAACTTCTTGCTCTCCACCTTGATGTCGTCATCTTCATCGTCGACAACAATGCTTGGTTAAATGAGTAGCTAGGTTCATCTATGCGTGTGTGTACGGAGGAGAAGCGCACGTCTGAGAGAGTTACGGCCGTGAGCACGCTATTAAGAACACAATGGCCAGCGACATAAACAATGCCCACCATCGGCGACCGCACGAACGATGATGAATTATCGGGGTAGCGCCAGTCTGCACGAAGGCAAAATACCCGCTTGATCTACACCCACTAGCAATACTCTATACAGATGCCAACCTCCTCCATCGCATTGACTTTAGACGGTTGGGCCGCCGACGGCGAGGGAGGGAGGAGCCGCTGGCGGCAACTAGGCTCTCAAGAAAAAGGAGGGGAGAAGAGAGCCGGGAGGGAGGGAAATGAGAGCCTTTCAAGCTAGTTTAATATTAAGTTGGTAGCTAATGCACTTTTGCTAGTAATAGCAACTTAGTTAGATCAAGAAAAAATCAGTTTATCTCTCCCCCTCTCTCTCAACGACCAAACAAGAAAGAACTAGCCCAGATACCACGAACGCATGCACGCTTCGTATTTTTATGCATGAGATTTTCCTTTTTTTAATGTATTAAAACAATTGCATAAAGAAAATAAAACACCTTTTAGCAGCTATTAATCTTCGTTAATAATTATTCAACATGATGCAAAATCGCCTTACTAGGATTTAGTAAATATTATTTTGCATGAAGCTTAATTCTGAGTTAGTTATATTGCAATTTATTTGACTAACATTCATTTTAATTCGAATGTCACAATAGATAATGATGAGTACAAATCTAAAATAATTAATATAATTTAGATTACGTTGTCGTTGAGTTGAATACCGGTTAATTAAACAAGGCACAATTATTGAATATATGGACACTCGGTAGCTTACTGAGATAATCACAAGTCTGAATATATAAAAATAGCTTCAAGGAATTCGTCTTACTGCATGTAACATGGCAAGAAGCCCAACCGCTAGGCACTTTTAGAGATACTTCCATTGATTCATATATTCTCATAGGTTTTTTTAATTTTATTTTATCTGGATTTATTTGACTTGCTCAAACTTTATGTAGTTCTTATTATCTCTTGAATATAATAATATATTTATTTGGATAAATTGGATATTCACCATCACATGTGTTAGTTTGTCACCAAAATTTTAGTACAATCACAAAACATCTAACAATCATCTAAGTCGTGAATCCACGACCAATTCATTGGAATTTCGTGGATTAGTCGCCCTTATCTCGTCCCTCTCTATTGCACACCATGTCTCTCCTTCCTCTCCCCCTATGTCTATTTTCTGACCCTATCGTCCCGTACATTATATTCATGTTGTCATTCTCACACCACTAATTACGGCCGAGACCTCTGTACGGTTTAGATCTTGGGTATAGATCTAGGCTTAGGTATAGGGCTTTGGGGTCCAAGGACTGATATATCTAGGGGTTTAGGATACAAGGTTTAGATGTAAGGTTTAGGTTTAGTGACTAAGGGTATAGATCTAAACCCTAAACCACTAGCCGGCAAAGCAGTGCATGCATGCGTGGCTCAACCCAAAGCTTAGTCGTAGCAAGAGAACGGATGAGCCCGCCGCCGTCAACGTGTCACATATTATGCCATGACATCAACTTCCCTCTCTATGTGGTCGCCATCGTCGTCAGGTGCGCTCGGCAGAGACGTCATGTGGAGGAGATCGTGGTCGTCGGTGTTGGGCATGCACGTCGGGAAACCCGAGGACTATGGTGTTGTCCTTCTCATTCGTATTGGCGCCGATCACAACAATCATCATTTCGTGTGCAGCTAGACGTCACTGGTGTCCATGTCCGCCGGCATGAGCACGCCCAAGATATCAGAGAGTGTGTGGATCTACCGGTACACAACTAGGTAGGTAGCTTAATCTTATTTGAGTATAGAGTTGCACGTACGTATGTCCGTTCGACAACATGTCGAAGTACACCACTTCTTCGTGTAGCTAGTAGCGGAGTAGTAGCAGCTTCTTATTACTCTAGGTAGTAATAATACACTTAGTACTACTAGCTATAACACTTCTTTTAGTAATAGCAACTTAATGTTCCAAGTCAAAAGAAAAGACAACTAGTCCATACGACCCTCTCTCCCTAAAAGAAAAGGAATTAGCCCAGCTTTTTTATATGCCTTCCCAATTTTAGTGTAGCACACACAATTGAACACAAAATATAAAACATATTTTTACTAGTTATTCGCCTTTATTAGCTAGGAAAATTAACCTTGTTGTCATTTGGTAAAATGATCCGCTACTGAGCTTAATTATGAGTTGGTTGTCATTGCAATTTCCTTAACTATCGCCATTTAATTGGAATGTCACAGTAAACAATAATGATACATCATCGATCTAAACCTAATAATATTATTAGACTATCTAGATGTCGAGTTGATTACGGATAATTGTCCGAATCTTGAATATACAGACAAAACGATAACTCGGTTGGACAATCATGACCGTATGAATACATAAAAATTTAGCTCCCATCGAAGTTGTACAACTAATTATCCAGGATCATCGAGGTCATAATCCGGGTCCACATAGTCCTTGACGATGTTTGGCGGCTAGATCCGCCATGATCTTGTCCACCACCAATATGAGTTTCGCCTTGAGATCATCCTATCTAGTTGACACTCATTGTACATGTTATCGTCTCGATCCATCTCCACGGGAACACCCGCCCGGTGTCGGGAAGTTGTACAAGATGCATGGGAATCTCCCACAACGAGCCGCGAGATGATTATGTCCTTGTTAGGGAACTAGACCATGCAAAGGGCCGCCACCGACACACGGTGTCCGGCTTGGACCGCCTGTCGATCACGAGTCTAACTTCTCGGGGCTTGGTATCCTTGTTTCAGGGGAAGTCCAGCACCATGTGTCCACTCCCATGGCTCTGCTACTTACATCTCGTTGCCTCGTCCCGGCAATTACCACTAGCGGATCGGTTACGAACCACATGACATGTAGCTAATTTTTTTCAAGATGAATGAATGATTGCATGGAGTTGCTCCAGCTCTTAGCTAGTACTCGGCATGGCGGGTTGCGATCGAGAATGGGTTGTATGTGTAGATGTCCGGGGTCATATGAAACAAGTGATATCCAAAAATATTATTAGTAGAGACTGTGCTGTATCGGAGTATAACATATTGGTATACTCATACATCTCCCCTCGTGGGTATGGAGCTAGTGAAATTTCACTTTAATGAGGGCACACCTTAAAAGCATGGCAACTCCGAGGAGACAAAGAGCGGGAAGAACTAGAAGCGACATTAGAACTCACGTGCCAGGAGCATTTTCGCCCCCTGGCGAATGATATCGCTTCTCGCGGATCGCCCTCCACAACTCCATCCGCACCGTCCACCACCCACCTAGGCCATCCATCGATCTGAACGAAACCACCCAGACGTCGGGAGGTTGTACATGATGGGAGTCTCCACAACGATCCGTAAGATGGTTATGTCTTTGTTATGTAAGCGGACCATGCCGAGGGCCTCCATTGACATGGTCTCGGGCTTACCGCGTGTCGATCACGGCGGGGGAAGTCCATCATTGACGGCTTGACGCCGCGTGATCCACTATCACGGCTCTGCTACTTACATCTCGTCATCTGGTCCTGGCTAACATCACTAGCGGATCAGCGATAAATGGATGACATCATGTATTTGCTCCAGCTCCTAGCCACTACGGGGCATCCGGGTTGCGGTCGAGGATGAGTTGTATGTGCAGATGGCGTCGGCGGGTTCGCTGGTTATATAAAACAAGTGATATACAAAATAGTATTAGCTAGTATTTACAGGGTTATATGGGGAGTACACACACTCGTGTATCTCCATCAGTGGTACTCCCTCCGTCCAAGTTTACGAGTCTCCTAAGAAAATTCACCGCGACCAAGGTAGATATTTAGTGGCTGCGTGGAGATCCAATCATGTGACGGTTTCCAAGTTTAGTGATAATGACCGATGGAATAGGAACCGAAGCACGCATGCAAAACGCTTTCACAGCTACAGCCAGGCCACGTTCACCGCATGCAAAGGACAGCCGCAGGGTTCACACCGCATGCAGCGAGTTTTGGGGGTTAGGCATGCGTTTCCACCTTAATCACCCCACACTTTCTTAGGCAATTAATTTTTACGGGCCTTGTGGGCAGTTCATTGTTGGACAAATAGAATTTCCTTAGAGGACTCGTAAACCTGGACGGAGGGAGTATATGAAGCTAGTGAAATTTGCCATACGGAAAGAGATTTTATTTACTTTAATTAACGAGTGCGCCACTTAATAGGTCAGGTAGTATTAGGATAGCATGACACCAACTAGAGGAGATTAAAGAGCGGGAAAACCCAGGAGGCACATTAAACGCGCGAAGCCTTTCCGCCTCCCC
>JAPCYS010002408.1:0-27664 GCA_028641055.1 Alopecurus myosuroides
TCCCTTGTATTAATTCTATCATGCAGTAGAAGCCAAGCAAAGAACCTGTGCTTAGACTGACACTTGCTCTTCCAAATTGCAAAAGAAATTGAATCATCAGGGACATCATTAAAATGTTGCTTATAAAAAGTGCTAGGATATAATCTGCCAGTTGAATGTGGACTCTTCCATTGATCTGTAATATCAAGTTGTAATTTAAAATGACCAATCATGCATTTCAACACCCTTAGTTCTTCATTTGCTTGAATTGACAGAGGCAAAGCAAAATTCTGGATACAGTCTGTGCAAATCAGGAAATCATTCACAGACTGAAGCTTGTCCTTGGCAAAAGAGTAGAGCCTTGGAAAGGTTATCTTAAGTGATTGAGGCTGCCACTTGTCCTCCCAAAACAATGCAGTGAAACCATTGCCTACACAACATGTAGTGTAATTTCTGTAATTCTCAGATAATGCCAAGATGTTTCTCCACCAAAAAGAACCAGAATCTACCACAGCATGAGGAACAGCCTTATAATAGTAAGCATCAATAATAAGTTGCACCCAAGGCAAGGCTTCCTGATTATAGAATTTATCAAGATGTTTAAGTAGAAGAGCAGAGTTCTGGATTTTCAAGTTAATAACCCCCAGCCCTCCCTTCTTTTTGGGTTTACACACCATATGCCAAGCTGCAAGGGAATGAGCTTTTTCATTTCCTCTTTTACTCCACAAGCAATGCCTTCTTGCTCTGTCAATAACTTCAATGACACCAGTAGGAATAACTAGGGAGAGCATATAATAGGTTGGCAATGAAGACAAAACAGAATTCACTAGCACCAGCCTATCACCATAGGACAGAAAAGAGGAAGTGGCAGAAAGCCTCCTTTCAACTCTATCAATCAAAGGAGAGAAATCCTTGATAGTGGGTCTAGTGGTACCCATAGGCAATCCAAGATAAGTGAAAGGCATAGACCCAATTTTACACTGGAAAAAATCAGCCAGAGCACTAGCTTCCTCAGAAGTTAAATTGATAGGAATCATAGATGATGATGAGTTGATTTTCAATCCTGTAAAGGCAGCATAAGTATTAAGAATGCCCTTGAAGACCTCCAGGTCTTTTTTGCATGCTGGAAGCACCACAATTGTATCATCAGCATATTGGATTATAGGAAAATCCTTTCTGACTGGGATAGGAGAGGAAAGCAGACCATCAGAGTATGCTTTATTGACTAAACTCTGTAATAAATCAGCTCCTTCAACAAAAAGAAGTGGAGACAAAGGATCTCCCTGTCTAACTCCTCTTTTGCAGTGGAATTTTTTCCCAGGTATCCCATTAAGGAGAACAGAAGAGAATCCTGAAGCTAGAATTTCTCTGACCCAATTGAGAAACAATTCTGGAAACCCTTTAAATCTCAAGACTTGTATAATGGCTTCATGCCTTGCTTATCTATATCTATGCTCTCCGTTTAGTTTTAGATCCACTTGTCATTATGTACTGCCTTGTTTATCTATCAGATCCAGTCTTGCCATTAGTTATAGCGTATTCTTTTATTTAAAACAGAAAACAGACACGCTAGTGCTCCGCAATTCGCTGGAATACAAATTCTTTTATTAAAAACAGAAAAAAGACGAACACTACTCCTCCTCCTCATCGTTGGGGAACTCGTCGGTGACCTCTTCCTGGTCGTCTTCGTCGGCGAACTCGTTGGTGACCTTCTCGTCATCGTCGGAGGTGCACGATATCGTGTCCAAGATAGGCCCCCACCTTGGATCGTCGGAGGCCCAAACTATGCCGGCGTGGTCGGCCTGGCGGAGCTCTTGCAGCGCCTTAGTCCTCGCCTCCCGGGCTGCCTCTAACGCGAGGTGGCGTTCGAGGCGGCGCGCCCCCCGCTCGCCGCGCGGGTCTGCCAGAGCTCCTCGTCGGCATGCTGCTCCTCCGGATTGTTCCGGTAATACTCGCGGATGGTGCATCGTCCCTGGAGTCGACTAGGCCCTAGAACGCGCGGTGGCGGAGGTGGCAGTGGTCGGCGGCGGTGACGATCTGCGGCGTCGGCGCCCTGGCCTCCGCTTCATAGAGGGTGTGTCGGTCGTTGAAATTCATCAGCGACCGCGGGCGGTTGAGGCGCCAGGCCGCCTCGTCCCAGGCGCGGGCGGCCTCCGCCACCGTCTTGAAGGAGCAGAGGGGGATGCGGTCGTCCCTGTAGCGGATCTCCGTGGTGAACATTCTGTTTTGCCGAGCTCGGACGCCGCGGAAGCTGGTGGTTCTGTTCCTCCTCGGAGGCATGGCGGCGGCGCGGTGGTGCGTGGAGAGGAGAGAGGGAGAGGAGTGGACACGTGGAGAGGAGAAGACCCTATAGGCGTGACATTTTATACCGCGCTCGTGGTCACGCGGCACAACTCCCACGCCACACGGCCACGCGGCACAATACGGCGGGAAGAAATACGGCGGGAGGAAAATGTGGCAGGAGGAAATGTTTGAAAAATCAAAAAAAATTACTAGTTTAAATAGTTAGAATAATTATTATTTTAAACGAAAAATGTATTTGAAATGTTTATGCAATTTTAAACCCTTTTCATATTGAAAGTTTCTCCAAATTTAAAACCAATCATAAACTAGTTTTTTTAAATGTTTGAAAAATCAAAAACTGTTACTAGTTTAAATAGTTAAAATAATTATTTTTTAAAACAGAAAAAATATTTGAAATGTTTATGCAATTTTAAACACTTTTCATATTGCAAGTTTCTTTAAATTCAAAATCATTCATAAACTAGGTTTTTTAAAATGTTTGAAATTTCAAAAATTGTTACTAGTTTAAATAGTTAGAATAATTATTTTTTAAAACATATTATTTCTGTCATGTACCGGTGTCTACACTCTCCCGCGGACACATATTATTTCTGTCATGTACCGGTGTCTACACTGAGTTTCAACATTTCAAACAATGACTATTTTCTGCATGTTCTCTCACCAATAAACTTAACAATGCCATTGCACCACCAATTTCTTCCAGGGCAGTTACTGACACTCAGCGATAGCATCGTCATACCACTCAATACTTTAGACCGAATATTTGATTTAAAAGATAAAACACATAATAATAAAAATTATGGTTATAGTGATACATACAATTACTTTTTGGAGTATTAGAATAGCATAGCGGACACAAAAAAATAGATTAGTTGTTGAAATTAAATTTACTGGTCAAGTCATGAGAAAGGTACTTACCTAGAACATTAGACACAAAAAAGAAGTTACCCTTTCAAATTAAGTGCAATCAAACAATCTTCGTTAGTTGGTTTTTTACACCAAAATATTGGCATTGGTAGTTTTTCGTTTAATTTGTCGAAATTAAAAACCTATATCTATGCACACACCCATCCTCGATCTCTCTTTTTAATTTGCGACCAACTATGCTAGTAGGTTACTACCAATGCCATGGAGGAAAAGTAAAATTTGTTTGGATGAGAAAAAGTAAAGTTAAGAACTCTAATATTGTCTAGGTAATATAATCTTGCTCTTATGTTACTTGGATAAATGTAGCCCAATTTTTAAGCCAACATGGAAATTTAAATTGCAGGGAAAAACTCAAAACATTATTTTCTTATATAATTTCTAGAAATATGACATCATGTCAAGAAATGCATGCATGGATAATATTGGTAACAAATGGAACCATTCTGCTTCTGTGTCTCCCCCTAAACTAAAACGTTGATAAAAAATGGCTAAGATTGCTCCATACCCTTTAACATGGACGGTTGTGAAAATTAAGTCGTATTAAAGGCGTACACGACATGTATAAAACCCGTCAAGTTATTTAATTATGTTTTGCGTTTAAGTATTCGCACAAACTACATACGTCGCCTTGGGCACGACGTTGCCTCGCACGATTAGTGTGCTGGACGGACGGTTTATAATTCGGGTATGTGTATATACATAATATATCCGTATACGGGCATGGACGGTACACCGTATGAAAAACAATAATAAATTTTTAATGTAAAATGTGAATCATGCCCTTCCACCAAATTGGGGGAGGGGGAGACACTGGAGCCCAAATGGAATACATAGATATTATCAAAAATTTTGTACAGGTAGAAATATAATGTTTTATATCATAAAAATAAAATTCATATAGCCATGGACATATAACAAAACACAATCAAGCTTATGTTTCTAAAATGCATTAATAATTACTGTTTTGATTCGACCTCTTGAGATGTGGGTCAAAGCTAAAAACTGAACAGGGTTTACTTGGTTTGTTAATGAACTTAATCCTCCAGTCATTTCTTGTGTACTCTCTCCAACCTGTAATATTATATGAATATAATTATCTAATACTCAGACAGTAATTAGACGGCCAATTCCAAAGACGCTTGTGTATACCATAAGATAGAACTTAATCATTAGACCATGTTGTGTAGGTTGATAACATGGTATACTATATAAATTTAATTATCGGATAAAACTCAATGCATATTCATCTAAATATAGTAATAAGCCCATATTCAAATTTTATTCATCAGAAGCATGTGAGATATTTCTATCGACACATATCCTAATAACTATCTTTTTTCAAGTCCCAATAACCATCTCACACACTTTTCTTTACCTCCGGAAATGATTGCCCCCACCGAAGATTTGAGAAAAAAATATGGTAATTAATTAATAAAGTTGTGCTATGGCACACACATACATGTATGTGTGTTGCGTGGACTCAGTTTATTAACAAAGAAACTCCAGCTTATCTCACATGCATCCATCCAACTATTTTTTTGTTTTGTTTTGCATTGTTCCATCCCCTACCTCCTATACAATTCTTCCACCACATATCTAAAGTCCCCGAACCAAATATTTGCATATACTCGGCAAGTTTCATTTCCTTTTATGTCAAATGCTTACAACATGCTAATCAACGGGGTTGGTGTCAATCACGGGTGTCTGGTAAATGAACACACCTCAAGGACAAAGAGAACAACTTATATCAAATAAGCTATGTGTGTGTTTCAGAAATAAAAATTTGAAGAGTTCATTGAGAATGCTATAGGATGGATATTCCAGTAACTATCTTTATTCTGAAAAGTCCCCGTAACTATCCGTCGGACTTTTATTGACCTCCAGAATCGATTTCCCCCATTGAAGACTTGAGAAAAAAGCTGGTAACTAAATAAGAAAGTTGTGGCATGGTAGGACGACATGCATGTGTGTCGGCTGGACTTCGTTTATTAACAAAGAAACTTCAGCTTATCTAGCATGCATTCATCTAATTAAAACAAATTAGCATTCTATCTTCCCCCTACATGTTAGACAATTCTTCTATAACATGTTTCTGAACACCTCGAACCAAATATTTTCATATACTCGGTAAGTTGCATTTCCTTTTACGTCTGATAGTTAAAACATATTAATATTGATATTAATCGTTGGTGATTGGTAATTGAACACGCCTCTAAGATCAAATACCGTCCGGTTCCGTCGGTCCAGTTCCGTCTATTTTACGACCGTTAGATCGGTTGGATGGACGGTTTATAAAAATGCCAACCACTCTAAAACTTGTAATAAATTAAGCGTCTATTTCAGAAAAAAAAAAGCAGAAGGGTGCATGAAGATTACTCTAAAATATATAGACACCGTGATTATTGGCAAGCCCCCTAATTCATCCCATACTCCTTATCTTAAGCCTATGGTAGCAGCCACATATCTACTAAAACACAGTAATTGTTTATATAGAAGTACCTAGTTAGTTTGTCTAACAATGCAGAATATGAAGGAAGCATGCTCGTCACCGCTATCCCTGTTCAGTTCATCTCTAGGCATCGAGACATATTTGTAGATTTTTAAGTGTATGCTTCTACACTAAGCAATAGCTAATCGACCAGCTTGCAAAGAATAGACCTGCTGGTCACCATAAGCCTTAAACACCGGGTTTACCGTTTTCGCCAAGACACAACGATAGTGAGTCGTCGTGGATACCTCCGTCGCCAGTACGGCGTCTAATCTATTTTGTATGCGTCTCTTGCTGTAACTTGATATCCGGCACTCCAGGAAGCAAGCATCTGCCATTTTTTTCCCTTGATCAGCATCGTCTCTCAATTTCGGCCTGTAGCTTGGGTGCAGAGTTTTTCATGGAACCTTTTTGGTATGAAGAGTTGGGGTATATCTATCTTTCATCAATGCTACGTCCAAAACTGATTAAAAAATGTCAAGACTCCAAGCATCACACGGCTTCCTTATTACTCCATGCATCACATAGAGTACATAAGGAAACAGAGTTCGTGAATTACACGACTTCAAGTAAAAAAAAAAAAACACGACTTGTGACCTGCCAGGCCCAACATGTTACGTAAATATATGGCTCACGTGTCAATTATTCTACAATGAGATTGTGCAGATGTCGGTCTAATTAAATCTTAGCCACAAAAATAGATCCAACTGTCAAAATAATTCGGGTGATGTGGATTAACGTGCTGTCTCTATTAGACATCCTTATATTGCTTTTAGTATATAATAGATTAGACCCGAAGCAGAGGCGTGACGTCAAGCGCGCGGTTGCCATATCGAATCATCGATCATGTCGTATAAGCGCGTTGCGTGCGATGTCCATGCGTGCGCGCGTGCATTTCGTGGTGATTCACAAAAGGAGACGTACGGAGTTACAATGGTGTTAAGCTATATAATCGAGTGTAGTAAAGCAACTAAGCATAATAAGGCCAGCTGCTGCTGATGTCGATCGTCGTACAACGCGTGCGGCCTTGCCGCGTGGTCGATGAAGACGAGTCAGCGCAGGTGAGTCGGTCGCGCCTACCGAAGCAGGCGTGGCAGCCGGCCGATAGCCCGCGGTAGCCGGCCTAGAGGAGCCAGCCGGTGCAGAGTCGGCGCCAGCGTGTCAGCCGCGATAACCGCCGTGGGGGCATGCGGAGACGACGAACGGTTGGTGACGCAATCCGGTCTATGATTGCCAAGCAAAAAAGAAAAACGCCGGGATTTTCTAGGGCAGCCGATCAATATGACAGGCGGACAAACCCTAGGTACGGTCGACGGTTAGGGTTTAGATCGATTAGACTAATACCATGTAGAAGGATACGATTGGCGTAATATGGGGATGTATTATTAAGTCTCATGGGCGAGTATATATAAGCGCACAGGGTCATCTTGGAGTACAAACAAAATAGGAAACAGATAGAAATAGATCATAACTCTATCATGTACTATCAGAACAATCTGTATTGTCATACTCTAACACTGGTATCCATGCACGTGCAACGCACTTCTCATAGATCAACTAATGCATTTAAATTTGGATCAACTCACTTTTAAAATTGAAAGAAAATTGGCGGTGTGCTCTCCCTATCTCAAATTGTGAGTGTTTTCCATGGATGTTAAAGTTAGACTTCTATGGTACCTCCTACTTAATATAGGCCGTCTATTTTCATGTATCTAGCGGTTTGTATTAAATCATATTAGTGCGTGAAAGCTGACTAGTATAAAACATACTCGTCTCCGGTTAAAAAAGGAATAGTAACCTACGCAGGGTTATAGTTAGAAATTGATTTACATTAAAATCGAAAATCCCATTAAAAAAGGAAGGTCCAATAATTCCTGCTACAACGCAACCATGGCTACTTCACAACGTAATGGTGGTCAAATGAGAGATGCTACATCTAACGGAATCATTTTACGGACCCTTCTTACGAATCAGTTGGGGCTATTCAGAGGGTGGGTCCGCCCAGCAAAATTCATGGGGCCTCGGAAGGTGATGACTAATTAGATAGGGACACATCCTTCCGTAATCCTAATCCGTAGGTTGTCAGCCCGTAGGTGTAGTATTTCCGGTGGTCAAATAGTCTACTTCACCGTCACTAGTGGAAAATGGGGCTTTTGCTCACCAGCGAGCACCCCTTTCGCCCCGACTCGGCCACCAACCGGTGCAAAAAGCTGCATAGGTGGGGCTGGCGCGGGCAGGGCGCGTGGTGGGGGGTTCTTTTGCCCCTATTGGTGGCTCCAACCGGGGCAAAAGGCCCGCAACGAGCCGGCCGCGTCGTGGGGGGGTCTTTTGTTCCGGTTGGAGCCACCAACCAGGGCAAAAGACCCCCCCCCCCCCACACACACACACACTATAGAAACCCTGCCAGTCCTCTCCACTCCTCCTGGCACTCACTTTTTGGAGGACATATTCTAGTTGTGTGGTGTGTGCTCACTTGTTTTTTCCCTCCTATGCACAAGAGGTGTTCGATGAAATGTCCAGGAGCATAACGTCATCTCAGTTGCATAAAAACAATGATTCAATTTATCCGAGCCACACTTAATTAAATAAGCTTTCTCGTCCTTGTTTCCTTCTCGGTCGAGTACCAACTTTAACTTTTCACCTGTCCATGTGTTGTATGTCAGAATCAGAAGGAACACTCTTCGCACAGAGTCATCCACTTCCACCTGTTTCAATCTGGTTTCATGCCCGGCTATAATTGTTGGACCAAGCACGGAGAAGAGGGGTTATGATGGAAGAGAACAAAGAAGAGAATGATGACAACTATCATGATATGTTCCCTGAATACGGTGCCGGTACTGGAATGGAAGATAACGATGAAGTAGAAAGAATACCGGGCACCAGATGACCCCATCGATGATCTTGGCCAGGCCATTACGTATGCAAGACAAAAAAGCGAGATTGAAAAGGTGAGGGTGAAGTTCTAGAGATGTTAAAGAATCACAAAACATTGTTGTATCCAAAATGCGAAGATGGGCAGAAAAAACTGGGCAGCACACTGGAATTGCTGTAATGGAAGGCCGCGAACGGTGTGACTCACAGCGAATTTACAAAGTTGTTGAAAATAGTGAAGAAGAAGCTTCCTAGAAACAATGAATTGCCCGACAGTACATACCAAGCAAAGAAGCTTGTATGCCCCCTAGGATTAGACGTGAAGAAAATACATGTCTGCATTAATGACTGCATCCTCTATCGCGGTGAGAAGTACGAGAATTGGAACAATGTCCGGTATGCACTGCATTGCGGTATAAGATCAGACCAAACGACGCTGGCGATGTTGAGGGTGAGCGCCCCTGGAAGAGGGTTCCTGCAAAGGTGATGTGGTATGCTCCTATAACCACGGTTGAAACGTTTGTTCAGAAACAAAGAGCATGCCAAACTTTGCGATGGCACATTAAAGATCGTAATAAAGACGAGATTTGAGACACCCGCTGATGGTCGCAGTGGAGAAAAATCGAGAGAAATTTCGCGTGCTTTGCAAGTGACGCAAGGAACTTATGGTTTGGTCTAAGTACAGATGGCATGAATCCATTAGTGAGCAGAGCTGCGGCCATAGTATCTGGCCTGTGACTCTATATCTATAACCTTTCTCCTTGGTTGTGCATGAAGAGAAAATTCATTATGATGTCAGTGCCGATCCAAGGCCCGAGGCAACCGGGAAATGACATGATGTGTACCTAAGGCCATTAGTCGATGAACTTTTGTAGTTGTGGCGTGAAAAAGGTGTAGCTGTGGGACGAGCACGAACAAAAACAATTTAACCCACAAGCGATGTTGTTCGTAACCATCAACGATTGGCCTGCTTTTAGTAATATTTTGGACATACAAATAAGGGATACAATGCATGCACACATTATTTAGATGACACTGAAAGTGTATATCTGGATAATGTAAGAAGGTTGTGTACCTCGGGTATCGTCGTTTTTCTTTCGCGCAAGCATCCCTTAAGAAAAGCAGGCATGCATTTAAATGGTGAGGCAGATACCCGGGAGACGCCTATCCTTCGACCTGGTGATGATGTATTTGATATGGTGAAGGATTTGAAAGTAATCTTGAAAAGGGTCCTGGCAGACAAGTTGTTCCGAATGACGCTAACGGACACGCACCCATGTGGGAAGAAGATATCTTTATTATGGGATCTACCCTATTGGAAAATCCTAGATATCCGCTCTGCGATCGATGTGATGCACCTGACGAAGAATCTCTGCGTGAATCTGCTAGGATTCTTTGGCTTGTATGGGAAGTCAAAAGATACATCTGAAGCACGGCAGGACAAGCAACACACGAAAGGACGAGACAGGAAGAATCATGAGCGTTTCAAGTGGTCCATCCAGCTACGCTCTTACCAAGGAAGAGAAGGAAATCTTTTTTGAAGCACTAAGTAGTGTCAAGGTCCCGTCTGGCTTCCCGTCGAATATAAAAGGAATAATAAATGTGGCGGAGAAAAATTTCCAAAACCAGAAGTCTCATGACTGCCACGTGTTGATGACGCAATTGCTTCTGATGTGTTTGAGGGGGATTCTTCCAGAAAATGTTCGACTACCCATTGTGAAGTGCATTCCTCAATGCAATTTTTCATAAGGTAATCAATCCAGAAAGTCTACCAGTATTACAGACAGATGTGGTCCAATGTTTGTCAGCTTCGAGTTGGTGTACCCACCATCTTTCTCACAATATATATGTATGCATTGCCCCCCATTGGCTCCTCACATCTGCAAACCTCACCACTCTCCCATGGCTTCTATCGTACCCACTCTAACCTTCCTGTAGGCGGAGGCGCTTTTCGCCTCGAACTACCCCTACCCGCCCAGCTACAGCGTCCCCGCCGGTTGGACGGAGGAGTGACGGTCCCTCCTGTTCCTCAAGGTGTGGCGCGTCGGACGGCCATCATGAACCACTACTACCACGAGCTCACGCGGAGCAGCGAGGAATCCCCGTTGGAATACCGACTAACCGCCCTACTTGGGACGCCTTCTTCATTAATCGGCCTCAGAGTGCGCTCGCCAGTACGAGGAGAGCGGCCCGCCTTCTTCGAACTTCAATGAGGCCGGTCGGTTTGTTGTGGGGGGCGAGGACGGACTCTTCAGAGCGTCAGGAACTACATTAGGGCCGGCGATAACCCCCGCCTGCGCTACCCTCAGACCCATTCCAGTCGCCCTGATCCTCCAAGGGAGTCCAGAACACTGTCCGACGATAGTGACGACGACGACGGCGACTACGACGACTAAGAGTCGGAGTACTAAGGCCTAGGCAGGAGTATGACTAGCACATCAGATCCAGTCTTGCCATTATGTATTTTTTTTTTGACACCAATACTGTGGGGAAACCCCCACAGCCCCCCCTTTATTAATAAAATAAAAGGTTATTTACAGATATGTACAATATATACAAGGGATTAGGGAGTGAATTAATCCATGATGTCAAAAAAACAGAGTTGCACTCGTCACCCTGTACTTAAGCAGAGTGACTTCCTGTATAACAGGGCCTTCCAACCTCTAAAAGTTGGCTTGATGTTCTTGAAGATCCATCCATTTCTTTGCTTCCAGATGCACCAGCAGGCCAGGATCACAATCTCCACAAAACAAGGGCCAGCAAAATGTTTTCTGGCAGACATGATAGCATATGAGAGGAGCCAGGGTGCCAAGGGATCTGTAAATAATTCCAATCCTTGTACTGAATGTACAATTGAAAAAAGGTGCCTCCAATCCTCATGAACTGGCCAGGACAGAGGACGCAATCAGAAGAAGTATTAATGATCCAGTGCCTACGAAGCAACATATCCCTTGTATTAATTCTATCATGCAGTAGAAGCCAAGCAAAGAACCTGTGCTTAGACTGACACTTGCTCTTCCAAATTGCAAAAGAAATTGAATCATCAGGGACATCATTAAAATGTTGCTTATAAAAAGAGCTGGATGTAATCTGCCAGTTGAATGTGGCTCTTCCATTGATCTGTAATATCAAGTTGTAATTTAAAATGACCAATCATGCATTTCAACACCTTAGTTCTTCATTTGCTTGAATACAGAGGCAAAGCAAAATTCTGGATACAGTCTGTGCAAATCAGGAAATCATTCACAGACTGAAGCTGTCCTTGGCAAAAGAGTAGAGCCTTGGAAAGGTTATCTTAAGTGATTGAGGCTGCCACTTGTCCTCCCAAAACAATGCAGTGAAACCATTGCTACACAACATGTAGTGTAATTTCTGTAATTCTCAGATAATGCCAAGATGTTTCTCACCACCAAAAAGAACCAGAATCTACCACAGCATGAGGAACAGCCTTATAATAGTAAGCATCAATAATAAGTTGCACCCAAGGCAAGGCTTCCTGATTATAGAATTTATCAAGATGTTTAAGTAGAAGAGCAGAGTTCTGGATTTTTCAAGTTAATAACCCCAGCCCTCCCTTTTTTTTGGGTTTACACACCATATGCCAAGCTGCAAGGGAATGAGCTTTTTCCTTTCCTCTTTTACTCCCACAAGCAATGCCTTCTTGCTCTGTCAATAACTTCAATGACACCAGTAGGAATAACTAGGGAGAGCATATAATAGGTTGGCAATGAAGACAAAACAGAATACACTAGCACCAGCCTATCACCATAGGACAGAAAAGAGGAAGTGGCAGAAAGCCTCCTTTCAACTCTATCAATCAAAGGAGAGAAATCCTTGATAGTGGGTCTAGTGGTACCCATAGGCAATCCAAGATAAGTGAAAGGCATAGACCCAATTTTACACTGGAAAAAATCAGCCAGAGCACTAGCTTCCTCAGAAGTTAAATTGATAGGAATCATAGATGATTTATGAAAGTTGATTTTCAATCCTGTAAAGGCAGCATAAGTATTAAGAATGCCCTTGAAGACCTCCAGGTCTTTTTTGCATGCTGGAAGCACCACAATTGTATCATCAGCATATTGGATTATAGGAAAATCCTTTCTGACTGGGATAGGAGAGGAAAGCAGACCATCAGAGTATGCTTTATTGACTAAACTCTGTAATAAATCAGCTCCTTCAACAAAAAGAAGTGGAGACAAAGGATCTCCCTGTCTAACTCCTCTTTTGCAGTGGAATTTTTTCCCAGGTATCCCATTAAGGAGAACAGAAGAGAATCCTGAAGCTAGAATTTCTCTGACCCAATTGAGAAACAATTTTGGAAACCCTTTAAATCTCAAGACTTGTATAATGGCTTCATGCCTTGCTTATCTATATCTATGCTCTCCGTTTAGTTTTAGATCCACTTGTCATTATGTACTGCCTTGTTTATCTATCAGATCCAGTCTTGCCATTAGTTATAGCGTATTCTTTTATTTAAAACAGAAAACAGACACGCTAGTGCTCCGCAATTCGCTGGAATACAAATTCTTTTATTAAAAACAGAAAAAAGACGAACACTACTCCTCCTCATCGTTGGGGAACTCGTCGGTGACCTCTTCCTGGTCGTCTTCGTCGGCGAACTCGTTGGTGACCTTCTCGTCATCGTCGGAGGTGCACGATATCGTGTCCAAGATAGGCCCCCACCTTGGATCGTCGGAGGCCCAAACTATGCCGGCGTGGTCGGCCTGGCGGAGCTCTTGCAGCGCCTTAGTCCTCGCCTCCCGGGCTGCCTCTAACGCGAGCTGGCGTTCGAGGCGGCGCGCCCCCCGCTCAGCCGCGCGGGTCTGCCAGAGCTCCTCGTCGGCATGCTGCTCCTCCGGATTGTTCCGGTAATACTCGCGGATGGTGCATCGTCCCTGGAGTCGACTAGGCCCTAGAACGCGCGGTGGCGGAGGTGGCAGTGGTCGGCGGCGGTGACGATCTGCGGCGTCGGCGCCCTGGCCTCCGCTTCATAGAGGGTGTGGCGGTCGTTGAAATTCATCAGCGACCGCGGGCGGTTGAGGCGCCAGGCCGCCTCGTCCCAGGCGCGGGCGGCCTCCGCCACCGTCTTGAAGGAGCAGAGGGGGATGTGGTCGTCCCTGTAGCGGATCTCCGTGGTGAACATTCTGTTTTGCCGAGCTCGGACGCCGCGGAAGCTGGTGGTTCTGTTCCTCCTCGGAGGCATGGCGGCGGCGCGGTGGTGCGTGGAGAGGAGAGAGGGAGAGGAGTGGACACGTGGAGAGGAGAAGACCCTATAGGCGTGACATTTTATACCGCGCTCGCGGTCACGCGGCACAACTCCCGCGCCACACGGCCACGCGGCACAATACGGCGGGAAGAAATACGGCGGGAGGAAAATGTGGCAGGAGGAAATGTTTGAAAAATCAAAAAAAATTACTAGTTTAAATAGTTAGAATAATTATTATTTTAAACGAAAAATGTATTTGAAATGTTTATGCAATTTTAAACCCTTTTCATATTGAAAGTTTCTCCAAATTTAAAACCAATCATAAACTAGTTTTTTTAAATGTTTGAAAAATCAAAAACTGTTACTAGTTTAAATAGTTAAAATAATTATTTTTTAAAACAGAAAAAATATTTGAAATGTTTATGCAATTTTAAACACTTTTCATATTGCAAGTTTCTTTAAATTCAAAATCATTCATAAACTAGGTTTTTTAAAATGTTTGAAATTTCAAAAATTGTTACTAGTTTAAATAGTTAGAATAATTATTTTTTAAAACAGAAAATGTATTTGAAATGTTTGTGCAATTTTAAACACATTTCATATCGAAAGTTTCTCCTAATTCAAAATTATTTGAAATATATTTGAAAAACATTTTGAAAAAGTATTTAAACGAGGCAGGGAAAAAAATGGCGACGGGAAACCAAAAGACAAAAAGTTAGGCATTTTGCCCCGGTTCGTGTTACCAAAAGGGGGAGGTGCGCGGGCAAGCGAGGGCCCACCTCCCCCCTTTTGCCCCGGTTGGTAACACGGAACCGGGGTAAAAGACCCCTTTTGCCCTGGTTCGTGTTACCAACCGGGGCAAAAGATCCCTACCTATATAACCCCGGGCGGTGGCTCCGCCCGGGGCAAAGGCGCAGAATTTCCTAAGTCCCCGACGACGAGAACCAGAACGACGGCGTGTGGCTGCCCGATTTTCGCCGCCGGGGATCCTCGTCGTCATGCCCCTCTGCGCCGCCGTGCTCCTCCGCGACCGTCCACGCCGCCGTGCTCCTCCGCGCCGCCGCGGACCTCGCCGCGGTCTCCTCCTCTCCTCTGCCGCTGCGCCTCGAGGTGAGCGACCTCACCGGCCGCGCGCCCTCACATTTTTTTAAGCATTTTCTTTTTAGTGTTAACATTTTTTTTAGTACCATTA
Source organism: Alopecurus myosuroides (assembly GCA_028641055.1). Taxonomy (NCBI): domain Eukaryota; kingdom Viridiplantae; phylum Streptophyta; class Magnoliopsida; order Poales; family Poaceae; genus Alopecurus; species Alopecurus myosuroides. Next base: position 14,968 of record JAPCYS010002408.1, read on the forward strand.
GGGCATTAGGGCATATTAGCTATTAAGGAAATTAGCTATTAGCTATTACCTTTTTTTTCTTAGTACTAGCTATTAGCTATTTTTTTAGTACCAATTTTTCTTTTTCTTAGTACAATTAGCTATTAGCTATTTTTTTCTTAGTACCATTAGCTATTAGCTATAAGTACCATTAGCTATTAGCTATAAGTATACCATTAACTATTAGCTATAAGTACCATTTTTTTCTTAGTGCCATTATCTATTAGCTTTTTTTTCTTAGTACCATTAGCTATTAGCTATAAGTACCATTAGCTATAAGTAATATGCATTAGCTATTAGCTATTTTTTTTCTTAGTACCGTTAGCTATAAGTAATATGGATGACTTTTTTTTTCTTAGTACCATTGTCTATTAGCTAGAGGCATATTTTAGTACCATTAGCTATTTTATTAGTACATTAGCTATTTTAGTACATTAGCTATTTAAGTATTGTGTTTTCTTGTAACATTGTGTATATAAAATTAACTATTTTAGTATAATAGCAATTTAGTATCATTAGCTATTTTAGATAGTACCATATACTATTTGTGTTTTGTTGTAATATTGTGTATATAAAATGGAGTGTAACAAGGCTGCTTGTATGTGTCCACTCTAAATATGAGGCACACATACCGATGACCATCTTTTTCCTGTTAAAAGGAACGAAGGCGGGGGTTTTCTGGACTTCTTTGGAACTAAATAACGTCACATATGTAATATTATATATGGTTGGTGAGATCAGAAAGAAGTTGGACCCTTTAGTGCACATCCGTAATTGTGACATTCCTCGTAAATCCTGTCCAGGGTTATGCAGAATGTCGCCGTTATGGATCTGCACAAAAGGCTCCAATTTATTTCGGATCTCACTAACAATAATATTACATATATAATTTTGTTTAATTTCAAAGATGTCCAGGAACTCTTCCTTCCCCCGCGCCGCCATCACGTGTACTACCTCATAGCAAGCACAAAATGTGAAGGTCCAACTTCACATTAAGGCCTGATGACCATCTTGTGTCGTTTAAGAGGTACTGCGGGTGGTGGTGATCCGGGGAAAGGATGAAGATGAGGGTTTCGGTTGGAACTAAGGAACGTCACATATGTTAGTGAGATCAGAACTGAGTTGCACCATTTGGTACATATATTTAATGGTGATATTTTTCATAGCGCCGGTCGGGGTTATGAAGAATGTCCCCATTATGTATGTGCACGAAATGGTCCAACTTTGTTCGGATCTCACAAACACTTACGTATGTTAGTGAGATCAGAACTGAGTTGCACCATTTGGTATATATACGTAATGGTGATATTTTTCATAGTCCCGGTCGGGGTTATGAAGAATGTCCCCATTATGTATGTGCACGAAATGGTCCAACTTTGTTCGGATCTCACAAACACTTACGTATGTTAGTGAGATCAGAACTAAGTTGCACCGTTTGGTACATATACGTAATGGTGATATTTTTCATAGTCCTGTCCGGGCTTATGAAGAATGTTCCCATTATGTATGTGCACGAAATGGTCCAACTTTGTTTGGATCTCACAAACACTTACGTATGTGATTTTGTTTAGTTTCGACGAAGTTCAGAAACCCTTGCCTTCATCTTTCCCCGCATCGCCATCACGTATACTACCTCGTAACAAGCACAGAATATGAAGGGTCAACTTGATTTCGGAGAATGCCGGAAGTAATGTGTTCCTTTGTGTTTAACTTTCATCGTCTGTATACCACCGCCTGTAGTACCTTTTAACAGGAACAAGATGGAATATTGTTTTCGCTACTATGTGTACTGTTGTGATGATTGTTTAGTGCAATATTATTTTTACAATAGAATTTATAGCTTCATTTTTTTCCAAGATGGTATGAATATTCTTATTATTACGTGTCTAGTCTACAAAATTATCTTATGCACACAACATACATTCATTGAAACTTTTTCAAATATTTGACTTACTAAAGTATTTTATCTTCCATTTGTATTAGTTGAGCTATGGACGGCAGAGAGGGTGAAGAATAGATGTTCGCGATAATAGAAGAAAGTACACTCCCCGGTGGACCCAATGATGGTGGAGGTCAAGATGACGGCTCGCAGTACCTGAATGAATCAGGTCAGGGAATGGAGGAAGAAGAGAAATTGCAAGGACCGGATGTGGAACCGGAGAAAAGCAGTGATGAACAAGGCTTAGTGAAGGCCGTGGAACCTACTGCATCGACATCGTCTACCAAGAGGTCGAAACGAGGCCCGGCTCAAGAGATGAGCTCGAAAGAGCATCTGCTAATCGAGCAAGTCTATCGATCCGGCGAACCTGCTTGGCCCATCAAGACAAGAACTAAGTTTACAAGCCAATGTAGAGTTATTGTTAGGGACATGATCCCAATAAGTATTGAGGAATGGAATGAGCCAGCAAAGGACGAAGACTCCTGACCGTCTGGCAGTTTCTTTTGTCTCAGACCGGTCGAAACAAGCTTTGTTCGACAAGCTGATGAACCATTTCAGTCTCCATGAATGTGATACCGCCAAGACACAAAAGGCAATGCGCGACGCAGTGATGCACTGGGATCTGAAGAAGATGGTCGAGGCTTTCAATGCTTACAAGAAAAGATTATGGAAGGAATATCAGAAGAAAAAAACAGTACCAAAATTCGAGGGGCCGCTTGAGAAGCAGAGGGCACAATGGCCAACTTTTCTGGCGTACAAGGAATTAGAAAAGGGGAAGAGAAGGTCAGCCAAGAATGCGGCAAATGTGGCGAGGAAGGTATAACACCATAAGATGGGTTCAGATAGCTACAGAGTTGCAGGGCCTAAGTTTGACAAACTCGAGGCAGATCTGCGAGAGCAGGGGATCATTCCAGGGACACAGGATTTTCCGCGGAGGTCAAGGAATTGGTTGCTTGGGCATGGGGCGACGTTTGATGCAGAAGGGAACCTGATTATGACTGGAAAAAATAAAGGTCCCCTTTGCGACACTTGATAAAGTGTTCAAAGAGGTTAAAGCGGGAGAGTTCAAGCTAGATAGAGAGAATGACGAGCTTACAAAGGCCCTCGGGAATCCAAAACATGGCGGCTGGACACGAGGCAAAGGACGATATCCGTGGTGCTTTGGGTTCAAGAAGGAAGATTGTGTTTATCCATATAGAAGCCGAGAGCGAGGAAAGAAAAAGAAGGAGGCGGAGGTCGTAGAACGGGTTGGTGTCTTGGAAGCCGCAGTGATGATGCAGCAACAGCAGATTAATGAGCTTACTGCACGGCGCTCCCATGAGCAAGACACTACATTCGACGAAACAGACCCATCTCAACGCCGGAGTAGCGTGGATTCAACGGAGGTACTGGCTAGCGCTGCAGTTATGATTGTTGATGTCGCTGCACAGCCAGAGGTCGTGGATGCAATCAAGGAGAAGACAAGTTGTGAGCTATACATGTCGATCTCGAACGTATCCATCAAGGTGGCGGACGGCTACGCTTTACTATCTGTAGAGGGAGTGACATGCCATGGCCGTTCGATCAAACCTGGCTATGCTCGTGTCGGTGTGGATGATGTTCAGCCGGCTTGGAGGGTACAGCGGCTTGACATCCCCGGAGGTGATGGGGTAGAGAGCCACTGGGAGAGGCCGTCAATTCCATCATTCAATGGAAAAAGAATGGCATGGTGTTTCTGATGAGCAGTCTGTCTTCACCACCGCCACCTACTTCTCCGAGACACAGTCCACCGCCAGCACAAGCACCTACTTCTCCGAGACGCAGTCCACCGCCGCCACCACCGCCATCTACTTCTCCGAGACGCAGTCCACCGCCACCTACTTCTCCGAGACGCAGTCCGGATACATCATAGAAAGCACACGTCGACGCCATGGACGTCAGCAGCCCGAGTACGGCTCGATCTCCGATGCGTGAGCCGACTTCGCCGCCCACTAAGTCCTCTAAGCGGAAGGCTGCTGCCTCTAAGTCTTCCCCGAAGAACAAACGTACTCCAAAGAAGAAAGCCAAGCCGCCGTCAAAAAGTTGGGTTACCATATGAATGACGAGGAGACCAACGAGTGGGTGACCGCGGACACGAAAGGTCAGATGGAAGCGTGGGGAAAGAAAACCTCGGAGCCGCCAAAGGAACCAATAGATCCGGCTGTGTAGAATCACTTCAAGAATTTGCTGGAAATGCCATCCCATGTTCAGCTGAATCTTCCATCTGGCTATGATCGCGGATTATTATCAAGTTGATCTGGAAGCAGCTGCGAGGTTTGCCAGAGATTGTGGTATAACAGTTGACCAACTCTTAAGAGAATCCAACAACTTCGCACCGGCTGAATTGGCATGGAAATATGAGTTAGGGAAGTCTCCGTCAGACCTGATCAGCTCGACTCTATGACAACATTCAAGCGCCAACTACATAAGTGGTATGTCCAGAGCGCAAAGGACGGGCTGGACCAACTCATGGTGAAAATTAGACAACAGGATTACTTCCGCGAGGACTCGATCTGTATTGATTTTGAAGATCTTTTTTTCTTATAATCTAGACGCCCTCGACAAATCGCTCCTCAGCACCTATTGTCTGTAAGTCTCTACCTCAGCTAGTTCGATCATTGCTTCTTATATTATCCTCACTTAACGATATATGTTATGCAGATTGAAGATTCGAGAATGTAATGGAAATGGTGGCATTGGGTTCATTGACCCATATGTCGTCAATGATTTCATTTTAGAGCGATACCCTGAAGTCACGGAGGATAACATCGTTATGTATTTGACGAATCAATTTCACTGTAGTGAAATACTATTTCCTTACAGACATAAGTGAGTGTTACTGTCTTATGCATATTCCTTCACATTTCTATTTTGCTAAGTTCGTGTTATGTGTAATTGATGAGTTATGCATGACTATGTATATAAACGCGTGTGCAGTTTCACTGGATTCTTTTCAACATTCACGTTGACACCGGAGCAATTGATCTCATGGACTCTATGTATAAGATAAAAATGAGTACAAGACCATTATTTCAATTCTCACAAAGTAAGTTCAATCGTTGTCGCATTACATCATCCCCTTTTGTTCAATCATTATCATACGATGACCCCTATATTCCTTTTTTTAATTTCCCAAACAGGGCTTGGAAGCGGTCGGGAAGCAACAAGCCGGTTTAGCACACGTGGATATGAAATTTGATACACTCATCGTAAGTAATACTTGCTACATTCATGCATCTCTCTTTTAATTGCTTGAGCATTATTTGATTCAATTCTATTTCACGTAAAGTGCCCTAAACAGCCATAGGGAACAAATTTATGTGGCTTCTATGTCATGGAGAACATAAGGACAATCGTGAATGAGCGGTTAGGCAGAAGGACAAATATAACACTGCACGATCTACGGGAGCAGCTCCTACCGGCAGACCGCTTACAAGCACTTCAAGAGGAGTTGACGGGTTTTCTGCTGAAGGAAGCATAGATTCAAATGGAGCATTCCATTATAAATTATAAACAATGATCTGCATGTAATGATCTCAATGTGTATAACTCTATTCAGATGTAATGATCTAATTGAGATCAATGTAATTATGTTCTGATGATATCAATTCATGCAATGATTTGTAGGATGATTACTGTCGATGTGCAAAAAATATGTCATTTATAGCCTAAACGAAATCACTGAAAAGAAAACAGCATAGAAATAACACCCCAAAAACAGCCCCAAAAAGAAACATGTTAAAGCTCCGCCGCGGCAGAGAACCTTTTGCCCCGGTTGGTAACCAACCGCGGTAAAAGGGTGCCTGCCTCCACGCTGCGCAGAGCACACGTGGACACCCCTTTTACCTCGGTTTGTATCAACCATCGGGTCATTAGGGGGGTATTTAGCTCGGGTTTGCTAAACCCGGTTGGGCAGCCGGTGCGTAAGACCCCCCCCCCCCCTCAACCGGGGAAGACTAAAGCAGACGATACAGACGATGATATCAAAAATCGAGATTTAGATACCATAATTGTAAGCTAAAATAACGGGATATTTGGTTTGATTTGCGCCTCAATAAATGATTTCCTAATTAAATAATTTAAAGGTCTCTCTTAACCAACTGTTAAATTTTATTCATATTAGTCATCTCTAGCGGGTAGTAAAAGGTATAGTAGAATAGGCCAAAATAACAGTTACAAACTCAATATACTCCTACCCAACAATCCAAGCTACACCTTGAAAATAAAAAAAATTGTAAAAATCAGTAAAAAAAAATTTGAAACGAGCAAAAGTTTTGCCTTTTGATAAAGTAGAAGACAAAGACTAAAAAATAAAAAGATACAACTCGATCCACGTCGGCCCAGAGGCCGTGCCCCACACGGGCTGACACCAAGACTCCTCAACGCAACACGGCGGAGGTGAGAGACCGGAGCCGCCGCTCCGACATCCACGCCGGCTCCGAAGCCGCGCCCCACACGGGTCGACGACCATGACGCTCAAGCGACGAAAGCCGACACCAAAGGTCTCGACACCTCATAGCGGAGGCGCAGCATCCGAAACCGCAGCTCCGACATCCCCACCAGCCCCAAGGTTGCGCCCCAAACAAGTCGAAGACCAAGACGCCCAAACGGCCAAAGTCGACGCTCCACCACCTCAACGCGGCTGGACGAAGGTGAAAAACCCGGAGTCGCCGCTCCGGCATCCACGCCGGACCCGGGGCCGCGCACCCCTAGGCCGAGGACGAAGCTCGCCGCCGCCAGCCACTATCACTCCACAGGTCCCGCTGGTCGGTGGAACATCCAAGGCGAGGCCCCAAGAGGCAAGCAACGCAGGAGCGCCGCCCTCGCTCGATCCCGCGAGGATCTGGGGTTTCTCCCATAGAACCCGTCATAGAGAAGAGAGTGCACCACCTCGATGATGCCTCCAAGGAGGACGCGGCGCCCGAAGCGTCACCGTCGTCGGCCGGGCTAGGCTTTCACCGGTGATGTGTCGCAAACCCCACCAACTGCCCATCGGGGACCGACCAGACCACCACCTCTTCGTGCTGAAACTGCCGTGTCACCTCGAGCCATGGCGGCAGCACGCCGACCACAGTCCACCCGTAGCCGCAAACTCCGGGGCCGCCGCTCCGTCTTCCTCGAGCCCGGCCAGCACCACCAACACCCACTCCACATCCCGCGAGTTGGGGCCCGGATACCGTCAGTCCCGCGCCCGGAGCACCGCGCCACGCGGAGGCACCAGTCGGAGTCTCGGAGAGTACTGCTCCCCCCAGCACCACACTGGCAGGAGCTCGAGCAACACCACCACTGCGGCCTCCACCAAACGCGGCACATCAGCCTCAACCGCACCCTGCTGGACCTCCTCCCGCCCTAGCGCGTCCACCACCGAACGGCCCTTTACGCCACAGGCGGAACGCACGTAAGAGCGGCGACAACCCCGTCCCGCCAGCCCAGGTCGGGCCCGGATTGGCCCGTCGCCTCACATCGACGCGGCCACGCCCGGCCGCCGCCGACGACACACACCCAACGGTGCAGCCCCCACTGCGCCCCGTCGGCTTGCCCCTAGTCGCCTCCCGAGCCAGCCGGCTCGACGTCCTCCGCGCCCGCCCCCACGGCTGGCATTCCCCCAGCGCGAGCACAGGGAAGACCCCCCCCCCCCCCCCGCGCCGCCACCGCCGCGGACGGGGCCGGCAACGGCAGCGGCCGAGAGAGGCTGGCTGGGGAGGCCGCCGGCAGGGAGATTTTCGCCCTAGCGCCGCGGGGGAGGGGGGGCGACGTGAGGGGGCATTAGATTACACTGCACTCTATTTTCTAAAAGCTGCCGCCCCCTTTCTTCTTTTTCTCTTTTTTGTCGAATGCAAACAGTGCTACTTTCTTTGATTGAAGAATGGTGAAAAGCAAGTACAAAGCGAAAATAGGGAAAAGGGAGAGCTAAAAAAAGTACACAAACTAACTAGAGGAAAAATAAAACGACAAGAACTCTAATCTGGTTCGCGTGGTTTGTGTGCAAAGGCGTGCACAGCAACACGCCCATCACCCCCTGTCAACTGCCGTAACAATAATTTTTTTTTCTTACATCTTTCTGGCCAAGGATTCTTGCTCATTGAAGGCTCTCTCATTTGTTTCTTTCCAAAGCTCCCACCAAGCGAGAGTCACGATTGAATTCTAGCGATGGCGCTTCTGCACTTGCAGATGTGTGACCCGCCATGTCCACCAATCGGACAGATTTTGAAAGGAGGTCCAGCCAGCCGGTTGTGTGAGACCCATACGAGCAAAGATCAGTCTCCAAACTTGGCATGCGTACCAGGACCAAAGCTGCAGCCTCATTTATTTCAAAAAAAAAAAAAAAAAAAAAAAAGCTGCAGCCTCATTCTGTTAGGAGAACAAGACACATTGCTAAGGTTGTATTTTGAGAACTGTGAAAGGCACTCTTCAATCCTTACCAGGAGCATAACATCTCACAGAAAAGCCTCCCATGGGAAATCCGCATCAGAAACATGAATGTGCAATGTTATTAGAATGGATGGCAAAGCTCTAACTTGAGGATGCTTACAGAAGTGACAAGGCCGTTGATGAATACAATAGCAAAGAATTGTAGCGGATGATGGTCATATTTTCCAATAAGTGACCAGTTAGTATGTACTCCCTCCGTCCTCAAATAAGGGTACATTTTCCTTTTATGGAAGTCAATTGTTTTAAAGTTTGACCAATTTTATTGGAAAACGTAACAACATTTCTAATACTAAATTAGAAGTGTTAGATCCGTTTGAAATATACTTTTATAATACATGAATTTTATATTATATATTGATGTTATTTTGTATAAAGTTGGTCAAAGTTTAAAAAGTTTGACCAAGACCAATTCTAGAGGTACATTTATTTGAGTACGGGGGAGTAAGCATTAACCCGTCCATGAATCAAACAATGGATAAGAGTATACTATGCTACTCTTTCTCTCCAACCTAGGTGGCAACATTGGTTTATTTTAGCACAACACAGTGTTGTGTAGTTTCTTTAATCTCTGGGTTCAGGAACCCTGGATTCAATAATAGCCGCTTTAAGCATATGTTGCAGATTTTATGCATGAGCTTGAACCAAAAAAAGAGGTAAGGATGTGACTACTTGAACGATAAATAAAGATCAGCAACATCTAATGGTGAAAAATTGAACTGAATAGCAGGGTAGACAACTCGCATATTCTTTAGTTACCAAATTATAAATGAAAGAAACATGAGAAATAGTGGGATCCCTACCATGCGATGTATTTGTATATAAGAAGTAGAAAGTGATCTTCCTGCATTAGACCTGGAAACATATCTCCTCCTTAGCCGCTCCTCTCCGGGCGGCTCCGAGGACCTCCACCACCCGGAACCCTAGCCCCCCTCCCCCCCCCCCCCCCCCCGCGATCTGAAGGCTTCCGGCCGCCATTGCTGCCGTCGACGGTGGGCAGGAGAGGTGTCCGTGGCGGTGCTTCATGGGAGGCGGTGGGGCGCGACTTCTTGTCGGCGCCTGAAGCACTCCGGCAGGGCGACGAGGAGGTGGCGGTGCGCCGCCGGCGGGGCCGTCTCGGCCTGCTGCCGGGCATCGCCGGAATCTTCGGGCCACGATCTGGGCTACGGGCTCCGATCTGGGCCTGAGGGCCGGCCAGGGTATCTGCTGCGTGGGATCCGGATTCACGCCATGGATCTCGCAACTGTGCGTTGGGCTGCCCATCTTATACATGCCGTGTACGCCTTTAATACGACTTAATTATTCACAACCGTCCATGTTAAAGGGTATGGCAATCTTAGCCATTTTATCAACGTTTTAGTTTAGGGGGAGACACAGAAGCAGAATGGTTACATTTGTTACCAATATTATCCATGCATGCATTTCTTGACATGATGTCATATTTCTAGAAATTATATAAGAAAATAATGTTTGAGTTTTTCCCTGCAATTTAAATTTCCATGTTGGCTTAAAAAATTGGGCTACATTTATCCAAGTAACATAAGAGCTAGATTATAATATATTACCTAGACAATATTAGAGTTCTTAACTTTACTTTTTCTCGTCCAAACAAATTTACTTTTCCTCCATGGCATTGGTAGTAACCTACTAGCATAGTTGGTCGCAAATTAAAAAGAGAGATCGAGGATGGGTGTGTGCATAGATATATAGGTTTTTAATTTCGACAAAATTATTCACGAAAAACTACCAATGCCAATATATTTGGATGTAGTAAAAAACCAACTAACGAAGATTGTTTGATTGCACTTAATTTGAAAGGGTAACTTTCTTTTGTGTCTAATGTTCTAGGTAAGTACCTTTCTCATGACTTGATCAGTAAATTTAATTTCTATAACTAATCAAATATACTTTTTTGTGTCCGCTATGCTATTCTAATACTCCAAAAAGTAAGTGTATGTATCACTATAACCATAATTTTTATTATTATGTGTTTTATCTTTTAAATCAAATATTCGGTCTAAAGTATTGAGTGGTATGACGATGCTATCGATGAGTGTCAGTAACTGCCCTGGAAGAAATTGGTGGTGCAATGGCATTGTTAAGTTTATTGGTGAGAGAACATGCAGAAATAGTCATTGTTTGAAATGTTGAAACTCAGTGTAGACACCGGTACATGACAGAAAATATGTGTCCGCGGGAGAGTAAAAAACTATACCAACGCCCGAGGATTGCAAGATTAGAGTAAAATCATATCAAGTACCACTAACCGCATTTTAAGATATACGATATTGTAAAAATATGTGGGATGTTATCTTGGAAAAATTCATAACTCATGATGATCGAAATGGTTTACAATACATGATGTCTTATTTAACATTATATTTATCCCATTATAAATTAAAACTAGATTTAAATTCCATGTTTCATGATTATTTAAATACATAAACTTTTTTGGTGAAAATTTTCCATAGATAAAGGAAGTGCCCTCGCATTTGCGAGGGCCACCTTGCTAGTTGCGAATAAAGGCAGCGATCCTAGGCTTCTTCTCGCATGAAGGCTTCAATTGGACGGATGCTTATCCCTATCGATCTGGCTGGACAGTCGTGTTTCGAAAGACTCCGCCGGCGAACTCCATTGGGAACTCATGCCTGGAGATTGCTGGATCGGATGGTATTCGATCGTGCGTACCCACGTTTTTCTCTGACCGTTTGGTTTCAGAGGGAACGCTTCGAAACTCTGCTGGCTGTTATTTTCATGGAGCACGTTTTTCGTTCCATGGTGCTGACGGAGAATGTCTTGAAAGGCGGGATCTGAGGATTAGCAATGGTGGTTTGAAGCTTTGCGGCGACGAAGCATTGGCTAGGTGTTTCGTGACTTCGGGCAGCGGCATGTATGTGGGGGCGACTGCACAGGAGAAGTCCTATGTCCTATCTTTTACGGTGAAAATCCAAGATCTGCCCTTAATTAGTTGTATCTGGCAATGTCCTGGTGAAGGTATTGTTTTGAGAGCATGGACTGTCTTCAGGGTGAAAACCTGAGATCTATGATCGGGCGACGACAGCGCTTGTGCATTGTTCCTTTTTGAAGGCGTCGCTTTTGGAGAAACTGGATTTCTGGTGCTGTGTTGGTGGTGTTAGTACTGTGTTTCGAAGTTTTGATCACTTAAGGGACTTTTCTTCTTTGATATATTTCTTTTGTCTAGGTTTGGCCGTGTGCATCCGTAAGGCCACTAGGGCAATGCGTTGTTCCAGAGTCTGGGTGTAAGTGTAATATTTATCTTCTGTATTTTAATAAATGCTCTTTATATAAAAAGATAAGAAGTAGAAAGCAAACAGAGAGATATTCCGCCGATACTGCAAGTTAGTGAACCGTGATGCCTTCAACAATAGTGAATTTTAGCTTTCATACACTACCATTATGTTGCCTTCCCGATAAAAGGGGAAATCTCAGACATCATTTGAACACTTCTACCATCCAAAAAAATATTTCAGTACTTTCTCATATCCTTGCTTATTGATTTTACCAATGCCTTCTCCATGGAATCTGTCAGCTAAAAATGTATCACAAAAATTTCATGTAGGAACACTCGAGCACTAAAAAAAGTCCTAGCTAGACCATAGTGGCACGTTCTATTTTCCGCTGCGAAAAAAATTCAAAGGAAGCCCCCATGGCGTTGATACTGATGTGGTAAACCAACAGAAGGAGCCGCAGCTTAGCGCACTTCTCACCGTTTTGGTTCATCGAGGCAGGGAGGAAGTGCCGAACTGACCCTGCCTGGAAAATCTTGCTCCGCATGTACTTCATCTCTTTCACCTCGTCCCCCATGGCGCCCAACCGAACTGTAAAAAGTGTAAATTGGTGAGTTAATTTGCAGAATCCAGAGCCGGAAAACTGAAGAGATTGAGGTAGATCAAAGCAGAGCAGACTAAGTGGCCGTTTTGGAAAACAGCGGTGCCTCCACCCCTATTCTCCCTCAAAAAGATTCAGGGTGAGGGGACGGAGGCAGCGGGTTGTGAAGACGATGGCTGTGCCTGTGGCAGAGCTAGGACGGCGCGGCGGCTGGGAGCCGGGGAGAAAGCGCGGGGCAAGAACGTATGCTAATTAAAAGAAAACCATGTACCGCTTTTGCTAGTGTGTCCATGGGGCATGGGCATATAATCGTACAACACAAGCTTCTCATCATCTTCAAAGTAATAACCCTGTAGGGGTCGATGTATTCATTCCAGATGGCGCTTATCGCTGAAACACCCCTTTTAAACTCATCCTTGGGCAAGACCACACATTCAGGTCCTC